>JAGKTI010031093.1:0-12223 GCA_018397915.1 Birgus latro
TTTGGCTTCAGGAAACTACAATGACAAAACTAAGGAAGATATCGATCTAAAATTTATACACATAACACTTAATCACATTCTCTATGAGCCGGTATGACAAACAATCAAAGGGGAAAATTAAAAGAAAAAGACAATGATGACTGGTGCTTTAAGAGAGGTAGCGGATTTTCCTAACTCACAGTTCATGGATTAAAAAGCCAAATGTTCTACAGATCACTCTCCCACACTGGCTTCAGGTGAAAATCAAACTTGATATGTTTTTTTCTGTACATGTTTCACCATACATACTGTTATGTTTTCATGGAAGATGGCCCGCATACAGTATAAAATAAAGAATGAAATTTAGCATGAGCACCTAAAAACATACAACACTTGTTGAGTAGTGAAAACTGAAAACTACCTTTAGTTCCCCTTGTCCTATACAGCACCCACTGCATCTTCTGACATGAAATGCATATGGTTTGGCCAGTGATAGTGAAGAAAACCAGTTCAGGGACTATCTCCTTTCACTGAGTGCAACAATGTGAAGAAAGCAACAGATGAAAAGGATGTTATGGCAGCTGATAGCTCATGGGTTAGTCACTGAAATGCTGAAAGGCTCATGTGATGTAGGTATAAAGATGGTAAATGACTAACTCAAGTGCAACTCTGAGGAAGGATTTGGTGCTAGATGGCTGGTTGAAGAATGTGAGAGTGGCTGGTATGTCTGGTAATGACAATGTACACAGCTATGACGGATGGTCCAAGAATGGGTGTGAGAAAAGACGGAATGAAAAGCAATGGGTTTACTGTTACTGTTGTTGCTCAACCCTGGTCCATTGGATCGAGTGGTCCCATCAACCTTTAAGCAACTACCACTATGGGATTGTACCATAAGTTCCCTACTGCTGATGTGTCTGCATCTTAGGGTGGCAAGTGTAGAAAAACTGTGATAATTTCATCCAACCCTTTACCAGCATAACGGAGTCCTCTTGCCCTAGTATTAAGCATGTCTGTAATCTCATGGCAATACAGTCAGAAGGATGATGGCAACCGTCAGTTGCTTAATTTGATCTATCATCATATCTCCAAGCAAATGGTAATGTCACTATACTGTACTCACTTTACAAACAAGCTCAAGGATGTCTTTCTTGGATAGTTCAAGATTTGCTCGTTCTCCCCACTGGTACTCTCGGCAGGGGGGATCAGCACTGGTATCCTGAGTCACCTCAAGGTACCTCTCACGGACTAGATCCTTAATGTGAAAAGAGCAACTTTAGATTATGCAGATATGCAGTTTCCTTAATCTAAAATCAAACCAACTATACACATACGGCCTTACAAAAATAGTCTACTTACTGCCAAACACCTTAATCCTATAAAGGGTGGCCACATGCAAATCACCTCTATGCCACTGCCCTGTCCTCTGCCATATGGCTGCCTTCCCTCCTTAATCCTATAAAGGGTGGCCACATGCAAATCACCTCTATGCCACTGCCCTGTCCTCAGCCATATGGCTGCCTTCCCTCTAACTCATACACCCCATCTCTCATATATCCACTCTACCCTTCCATCTCATCCTTCCTCTCCTCCACTCTCCCTCATATACACTCTCCTAGTCAGTCTCTCAGTTTCCATTCTCTCCACATGACCAAACCATCTCAAAGTATTTCTTTTATCACTTCCAAATTCCAATCACATCCACATCAACAGTACAGTGCTCCTTTACTTCCTCAGTTGTCAGTCTCTCCTTCCAACCCTACATTTAAGCAACACATTTCCATTGCTCTCAACTCTTGCCTTGTACCTTTGTAACAGAATCCATCTGCTGATTCGAAGAGTTTAGTGTCTGGTTAGCTAATCAGGTCTAGATTTTGCTCCCTTATTACCTTATCACTCCAGTTGAACTATAAACATCAGTGCTGGGAAGTCATCTTGGCACTCATTACTCTCTGGACTACTAGTCAACCATTAAGTATGTCCTCAAACTATAAGAAACAATGGTACACAGAGCACATACCTGGTTTAACAAGCAACAAACATTTAATTCTGACGTTCAGGGAGCTGTTGCCTCTCCTGACATTGAGAGGACTCTCCTTACGTGCTAAGGGGTCTTTGTATGCAGCATGTGTTAGGAGTGTGATGCTGTTTGGTAGTGAGACCTGGGCAATAAAGGAAGAGGATATTCGCAGGTTTAAACGTACAGAAATGACAATGATTAGGTGGATGTGCAGTGCGTCCCTGCGTGCAAGGCCTGGGGGGGCTGGGTTTACGATGGAAGAGTTGAGAGGTAGGATGGGACTGGAGTGTATTGGTGTTGTGATGAGGAGAGGTAGGTTGAGGTGGTTTGGACATGTGGAGAGGATGAGGGATGATAATTGGGTACAGAGGGTGAGAGGTGTTAATATTGGGGGAGGGGTTGGGAGGGGCAGACCAAGAAAGACATGGGACAAGGTCATTAAGTGTGACTTAAGGGTTAAGGGACTGAACAGGGAGGCTGCCAGGGATCGAGCAGCGTGGAGAGTCGCCATTAGGTGACCAAGGCCGATGCATGCAAGCATGTTGGAGCCTTCAAAAATGAAAACGAAAACGAAAACGTTCATCATGTTTTTTCTTACTGTACACTAGACCTTCCATTTGCATTGGTAAAGTGTTCACCTAAGGTTCAATGTATTTCTTGGAGATCTACTACATGATGAAAAGCCTATTGTTAGCCATCTCTCATCTGCCCCCTATTTGGTTAAAGAGCTTCTCTAAAGCAGGGGGAGGGAGGATATGGACATTCCAGAGGCTTAATATTCAGATGAGGCCAATATGGCCAAAATTGCCTTGCTGATGCATTATTGGTTATAGAATCAATATATTTTGTGGTCAAATGCTTTTTACCATTTAATAAGTGTTTTATTAGGGTAAGGTCAGAATTTTCTCCTACTGAGGAAATTAGGTTCTACAAAGGGTTGATATTGACAGTGATACAGATCTATCTATCTATTGCCAGATGCCTCAATCCTGCACGGGGTGGCCACAAACAAATCGCCTCCATGTCGCTCTGTTCCCCGCCATTTCACCGCCCTTCTCCCAGCTCACACCCCCCTCTCTCATATACCTCCCCACTCCATCCCTCCACCTCATCCTAAGCCTCCCCCTCCCTCTCCCCCCCTCCACCTCACTCACATACACTCTCCTCGTCAGTCTCTCACTCTCCATCCTCTCCACATGCCCAAACCACCTAACACTTCCTATCATGTCCACATCCACACCACAATGCTCCTTCACTTCCTCATTTGTTAGTCTCTCTCTCCATGTGACTTCACATGCTCCTCTCAAATAACTCATTTCCACTGCTCTCACTCTTGACTTCTGTCCCTCTAACAGGGTCGAACCTTCACTTCCATATATATTAGAGTTGGTATCACAATACTGTCATGTAGCAACTTTTTCACTTCCATGCTCACTTCCCTGTTTCTTATCACTGCTTTCAAGGAACCAGCAACCTTCCTTCCCTGCTGCACCCTTTCAAGCACTTCACCCTCCAGACTTCCATCCTTACTCACCACACTACCCAAGTACTTAAATGTACTCACATTTTCCATACCCTCCCCATCCAATCTCACTGTACACTTACTGACTTCACTTCTCTTGAAGACCATCACTTTACTCTTCCCTACATTCACCTTTAGATTCCACTTCTTACACACCCTCCCAAACTCATCTACAAAGCCTTGCAGCTCCCCTTCGTCTTCACTCAACAACACAGTATCATCTGCAAACAACAGTACGGGGAGTTTCCAAACACTGCCCTCTCTCACTAGGGCTGCTCCAACATCCACTGCCCGACCTTGTATCTCTTTTATAACCCCATCCAAATAGAGACTGAACAACCATGGAGACATGACACATCCTTGTTTCAATCCAACCTTCGAATGGAAAAATTCACTCAGTTTGCCAGTGATACAGATACAGATTATAAACCCTTCAGTGAGCCTATAAACACACCTGATGGATGAGCTTATGAACATTGCCAAGCAATGGGTGAGGCTCCTTTGAATGCATATCCAGTCCCAAAGTCTTGAGGTATTCCTCCATTGCAGCTGTAGAAAAGAATATTTAAGAGAACTTGAAGCATTGGCAAGGTCAGTAGCTCTGAGGATATTCTTGTAACCCTAAATATATAATATATATGTTATACATCAATTTAAACAAACTTTTACAGAGAAAATGTGTATCTTAGAGGCACATCAGACTTAAACTAATGAGACGTGTGACATGGAACCTCCATTTGTTCTCTACCTCTACTGTTGAGGGAAAACCGTTAGGGGGATGGTCTGTCATCATCTGTGCTACCGTTTGAATATATACTATACTCTGCAAATGTTTCATCATATACCGGTACTGTAAAATCAGCTGTGCTGCTGTTTCATCATCATCATCACCACCACCACCATGATTTCTCTCACCTAAGGATGGCTTGAGGAAAGACTGTAGAATACAGAAACAAAAGAGCAAGTATGCTACAACTTGGGAGAACTACCAACAGCATGCTCTGTGATATGAGTCAGTCATTCAAAAATCAGTAATGCCCCTGGAAACCTGGCACAACCTCAAAGCCCTAACCATCTGTATATGTATTTTTGGTATTTTTCTCTACAGATGCATTTCATAGATGAAGTCTATCGAAAAGGAAACCAAACTTTTAAAACTGAGTAACAACTAGCTGGCATAACATGATCGCAATAAGAACGCTGTGAAGAGATGACTTTGTGCTTTAGTTTGACACTAGCCACATCACACCAGGTTACTTAGTCATCGAGGTACACATGCTTGACTGAATGTATATTAAGCAAATTTGGCAATTTCTTGCAAGTTGAACAATTAAGAAAAGGAGCTGGTGCAATGAAGGCCTTGATAAGAAACAGAGGCTTGAGTGGTGCAGCTGCAAGAGGCTTACATGAAGGAGTGTTAGTGCCTTTAACATATGGATGTGAGACTATGGAGTGGCATGAAAATGAAAAGTCAAGAGTGATAACAGTGGAGATGGGACTGCTAAGGAATGTACGTGGAGTACAGACAGTGAATAGGACACGAAATAATGTGATTTGTGAAAGATGTGGAGCGAGGAAGTCTGTGGACACCAGAATCGAAGACAGTGTACTGAGATGGTATGGTCATGTGGAGAGAATGGATAACAATAGAGTAGTGAAAAAGGTATATCTGAGTGAATTTGAAGAAGGGAGGAGGTGAGGTAGGCCAAGGAGAGGACAAAGGGATATGGTGGATGAGTGTGCGTGAGGAAGAGAGGTTTGAAAGTCGGTGAGGGTAGGGGACTGACAAGAGACTGAGTGTTGTGAGAAGTGCATGGTAAGGGATTTGGCACCCCCTTTTTACACAACAGCATCCGGACTGACTCCACTGGATAAGTTCACGTGAAGCTACAGAACGTGGTGAATGTTTTTGGAGTATACTTGAGACAGGATTCAGGGGACTTAAATGATGAATGAATGGAGGCATGGCCCATTGGATTGTGAAAATTTGAGCTGTCTGGACACTGCTACTCCTGATCCTGCCCTAGGGTGGAAAAGGAGGTCCGGATGATGATGATGATGATCGTGATGAACAATTAAGGATATTGAAGAGCAACATGTTTGTGTGAAATTTTGTTTCAAATTACGAATACTTTAACTTTCTAAAAAATATCATAACAAGTGATGAAACATGGGCATAAAAATCTGATGTCAAAGCAAAAAGGTAGCAGCTAAAACGTGAAGGTGATGTTGAGCATCTTTTCAACTGGAAGGGCGTCATTCATAACGAGACTGTTCCACATGGTCAGACAGTCAATAAAGAGTTTAACTTGGATGTCCTAATGCACTTGAGGGAGGCAGGGAGAAGGCAGAGGCCTGAGGCATAGACAAACAAAACCTGGATACTGCAGCATGACAATGGACCTGCTCATGTGTTGCTCTTTATCTGTGACTTTTCATGAAGCACAAGATGACTATCATCCCCCACCCACCCTAATCTCCAGATTTGGCTCCACTGGACTTGTCCTCCTCCCCCCCCCCATTGAAATCCACCCTGAAAGGTTGCTGATTTCAGATGAGAGACCGAAGAAAATTCGTCAAGTGCACCAAACACACGTTCACTCCAGCACGTGTACCTCAATGACTAAGTGACGTGGCGTGAAGCAGCTAGTGTTAGACCAAAGCTCAAAGTAGCCTCTACACAGTGCTCCAGTCGCGATCACGTTACACTGGCTACTCTGGTGCGCCATTTATAAGGTTCGGTTCCTATCTGGACAGACCTCATACACTAGCCAGAAAGTCATCTATCTGCTGTCAAATAACAAAATGGGGTGCTACTTCCTTGTCTTGTGTTCCTCTCTATATAATTCATCCTAAATATTGTAAGCATTAAACCTGTTGCCCTTTTTAATTATCCTCATATTCACAAAGGTAGAAGTTTAGAAATGCTATAAATATTTCATCATACAAGTCACAAATGTTTATAATCAGCCTATGGAATGACTTGCTGGTACTAAAGATGAGTGGAAACATCCACTGGACATTTTCCTAAGTCGTGTTATAAATAGTAGCAATTTATTCTACATCAAGCAATATATAATGGTAGCATATTTAATATGGCAAAACCTCTATTTAGTTGACAAAGATTTTGATGATTTTGGATTTGGCAAACTGTATCAGATAACTTAAACTGAATATAATCTCATATTCATCCATGCAAAAACAGGACTGCAATGCAGTACTCAACTCTCCATACTTCCAAAACTAAGTCAATATCTCCTTTTTCATGGCATCCCTAGGTTCTTTCTCTTCCAAAATCACTGCTGCATTAAAGATTCAGTTTCATAAATCTGTTGTTCAAAATTATGAATTTTTTCCCCCAACTGACCATGAAGACACCGAAAAATCCCAAACAATGCCATTTGGTTTGAATTTGTAGCTGATCTGGATGGCGCATACAGGGTTCAGCTTTTGTTTAAGCATTGGTGTTGATTACAGAGGATGAAAGGGAGGCTTAGGAATGGTTTGGTAAGTGGAGAGATGGAATAGCACACAAAGGTTGGAGAGTAAATGCAAATAAAACAAATGTAATAATATCTTGGGCTGGTGGCTGTACTGTCAAAGCAGAGAGAGTGTGGCCTTGTGCAGTTTGCCATAAGGATTTAGAAAGTACCTGTAACTCCATCTTATGCAGTGTTTGTGAGTGGGTGAACAAGACATGTTGTGGTATTAAAAGGTATGCTGTAAAATAATTTGGTTTCATGTGTGCAGTAAGCTGGGAAGAGCATGTGGTGATTGGGAGGCATGAAAAGGATGATCTGTCTGGTGAGTCTCTTGAGTGCATGGATGAGTTTTGTTATTAGGACATGATATTTGCTGGAGGTGGGACTGAAACTAGCTCTGTGGCTACGGAAAGGAGTGGTTGCTGAACTGTTGCTCGTCCTGACATTGAGAGGGCTCTCCATCTGTGCTTGTATGCAGCACGTGTTAGGAGTGTGATGCTCTATGGTAGTTAGATGGGTGCTAATGGAAGAGGATTTTCATAGAGTCAAAAGTACAGAAATTATAATGAATAGATGGATTCTTGAATGAGAGGCCTGAGGGGGTTAGGACTGCAACTGATGAGCTGAGAGAAAAGACGAGACTTGAATGTATTCAAGCTGTTATGAGGCGAGGCATATCAGGTGGTTCAGACACGCTGAGAGAATGGAAGATGGCAACTTGGTGTGGAGGGCGAGAGGTATGAATGTGGAAAGCAGGGTTGCAAGAGGCAGACCAAACCTTGGACGAGGTCATAGAATGTGACCTCAAGGATAAGGGACTTAATAGGTTGGCTGCCAAAGATCAAGCAACACAGAGAGCAGCCATTAGGCGACCAAGGCCAATGCATGCAAGCATGTTGGAGCCTTTACAGATGAAACATTAACCATAATCATCATCATCTAATCCAGTGTTGCCCCAAGGAGTGTAGGAGCCCAAAGCTAGGCAAGTTGGTCCTGACATTTAAGATGAGAGTGGCCAGCCTCACTCATCCCTGAGTGCCAATACATGAGCAATAATCCCAAATCCTCCTTAGATATGGAAACCTGCACAGGCTTATTCAAACTAGAGCACCTTAATTACCCACTAAACCACCAGGTGCCATAATTTGGTTATATGGTTACCACCCAGCATAGTAAATGGTTTCCTGGTGTACAGGAAACCATTTGGCTTGGCACTCAGTGTATAGTCACCCATGGGCAGAAAAAAGAGAGAAGAATGAAGGGAAAAAAAAAGGCAGAAGAGGGATTCGGCATAAGGAAGAGGAAAGAATGAAGGAAAGAAAGACAAAACAAGGACAGAAGGAAAGGATGGAAGGAAGAGAGGAAAGGACAGTCATACAAAAGCAGCACTACACTGGGTGGGTGGATGGTGAGCATCCCCACCTACCACTAAAAATAACAATAATAATGCCCTATTAATTTCATATGGCCTAGCCCAAGGCTCCTACACTCCTCATGGAGCAATACAGGATTGGATGATGAATGAATGAATAAAAAATTTTATAGTGTTTTTGTTTTTCCTTTGCTTTATTATTATGACTGCTTATATATTACTGAAGTGAGAGGTATGAGGAGGGAGGGGGGGTTGTGACTGCACTGCTAAGTAGGGCAGGTTAATTCACAATCTATGGCAATCAGCTGAAATGGGCAAGGTTTTGCCACATTAGTCTGCCAAACTGAGGTTTTGCTGTACTGGTGTCCATTGATTGAAAAGTGGTAAAGGTAAGAAATATCTGGAAGCCTGTTCACCATATCCTACTTTTTTATGCAAGTATTAATTCTTATCTGCAATTTTGACATCAGCAATGCCTCTTACTCAAAATACCTCCTAAATATGGGGATTCTTGTGTAATTAACATAATCCCACACACTTCTTGTAACCTAAAGATACTCATAGCACAGGACACTTCCCTTTCTTATTTAACTCTACACTTCATTTTTACACTTTTCTATCACCGTATCAAGATACTGAACTTAAAAATGTACCAATTCAAGTCCTTCTCCACTCAAAACACATCACACTATAAGTCATCTTTACTCTTCATAACCAAATTACTATAGCCTACTCATCTGAAAGAAAAAAATAATAAAAATAATAAAAAATAAACAAATAAAAACTAAAATAAAAACAAAATTTCATTCTAACCTTCTTGCATCTTATCTCCAGTCATAAATATGGCTGCAAGGATGGATGTGATGAGACCGATTCGAGCAGCCTGAGCTTCTGTGCCAATGTTACCCTCTCCAGCACTCATGCTAAGTGTATTTATCAGGATGTAGCTATTGTTTTGGATCTCCTTGATTTTGTACCCAAACACCTGAAAGACAGGATCACTGATAAAACAAACATTAAAATATCTTTTTTTTTTGGGGGGGGATCATAATACAGGAGTATTCCCTAGCACAAAGTATGTGTACAAATGACAATTTGTTCAACAGCCTTGACTGCAGTATAAGTGAATGAGGCAGGTATCACCTCAAAACCAAAGACACTGTTTCTAAGCTGAATATTATTATCTAGCATTAGCATGCAAATGCTGTAATTAAAAGCTATGTCCTTGGGCTGTGGGAATGAACGACGACTGCATGTAAACCCTTCAACTCAAGGATGTCTTTCCAGAGCCGAAGGACACCTGATGTTTGCCTGAGTATGATGAGATACTAATGTGTTTGAAAGTAGATGCTACACATAAGAATTTCTTGGCAGACAGAATGAAACATCTGCTAAAGATGGTGAACTTGAATGGATGCTTGTGATGTGGTACTCTCATACAGGAGGAGGGTTCTGCAACTAGGAAGCAATATACAGTACTTCCAGAAAAAGGATACAGAATCAACAGGACACGATCACGTGACAGCTCAGAGCCTTATAAAGCTTGACAGACCTGGAAAGCAGTGTGCAATGTGAAAGGCACAAAGAACAACAAAAAGACAGAGGTTGTAAATGTGTTCAAGAAAGATCTGATGTTAATTAGATGAATGGGAGAGTTTGATAAATATAGGGTCAGGGATGACCGGTTATAAAAGGGGAAACGATGATAAACTGTTGTTGAATGATGAATACAGAAGGAAGAAATACATATGTGATGAAGTACACTAATATGAAGAGGGGAATAATTGTACCTGAGTTCCAATCCTCTGCGACTTTACCTTCTTCCCAGGCCAAATGGCAAATCTTCCATATCCACTCTACTACTATCTCTCCCCCTTGCCTCAGCATTTCACTACACACTTCATCAATTCCTGGGGCTCTGCCCATTTTGACTTTCTTCATTGCTTCCACATCTTTCACCCTACTGATTTCTTCCTCTCTTCTACATCCCTCCTTCTCCCAGCCATTCCCAAGCCACTTACATTTGTATTACTTTCATTCTCCATGTTCAACAATTCCTTAAGGTGTTCTCTCCATCTGCTCACTTTTTCTCCCTTCTGGACTACCAATCTACCATATTTAACTTTCATTCCCCTACCAACTTCTTTATCACCATGTCTAACTCTCTTTACCTCCTTCCAGAACATTTTCTTACATTCCCTCCACTTTATACTCAAATTCCAAACTCTTCATCCACTCTCTTCTTGCTCTCTCTTACTCATCTCTTCACCACTTTCTTCTTCTCAACATATAACTCTCTCTTCTGTCTCTCAACTTCCTCCATGCCTCTGCTTCCCATTCATTCACTACATGCATTCTTCTTTTGTGCCACTGTTTGTCGCACCTCTTCATTCCACCATGCTGTTCCCTGCACCCCTTTGTCTTTTCACCCCACATGCCACTTTGCATGCTGCACAAATTTCTGTGAATATCTTGCACACACCTTCCAACTACCCAATCTACTCCGATTTATATTTACCCAATCACTCCTCCACTTACCTCTTGTATTATGCCTTTTTTCCATCCACTTGCAACCTTTCTATCCTCCTTGTTTGAAGTACTTCCTCCTGTTCTTCCCATCCTATTCGTCAAATGCATTTGTACCCTGACTTTTACCACTCCCCCAACCTCTGTATGTTCTTGCATCCATTATATACCTTATCATTCTCTCATTAACACACACATAATCAATTACTGCCTTCCATTCATTCAATTCACCACCCACCCTTTTCATCCTCTCATTTACACACACATAATCAATCACTGCCTTCCATTAATTCAGTTCACCACCCACCCTTCTCATCACTCGCCACATACAGTAGGCGCGGAAAGTGTTGACGCCATCATAAAAAAAGAAAACATTCTTGTGGTTAGCAAGGAGAAACAAATAAATTAACACTCACCCTTGAATTTAGTATTTACTGGCATTCCCCTTCACCTTTATTATCTTCTTAAGGCGTCTGGGGAGACTGATGGTGTAGTTTTGCAGAACAGACGGACTAAAACTGCTCCATAGCTGCTTGACTGCAGCCTCAAGTTTAGGCAAAGATGATGTGTCCATACTACGCAGCTGCTGCTTCATGTGCGCTCATAAATTCTCAATGGGATTGATATCTGGCCTGTTTCCGGGCCAATCTCGAATAAAGGGAACCTCACAGTCTGTTAGCCACTGTTTCACTGACTTTGCAACATGTGCAGGGGCAGAATCTTGCATAAATACTCTTGCCTTGGTTTTATCAAAAGAGTCACTTAAAACATCACATAAGAGCTCCAAATAATTGTTCTGGTTCACTTTTTCATTTGCAGGTAGAATTACCAACATACCAACACCATAATATGTAAAGCAGCCCCAAGCCATGAGTGAGGCTGGGTATTTAACAAACTTGGAAGTGTACTCAGGATCCAGGGGGTCACTGCCTGGTTTGCTGTACACTCGTGATGAGCGGGTACCAGTGACAGTAAATGTTGACTCATCGCTCCAAAGCACAGTTTTCCATTGCTCCTCACTCCAGGCAAGATATTTCTTACAAAAATTTACTCTCTTTTTCTTCTGAAGTGCAGTTAGCAGTGGTTTTTTACGAGCACAAAAACTCCTGTAGCCCAGATCGTCATGCAACAGCTGCTGCACACTTCTGACAGACACATCTGCCAGCAACTGTGGGTTCTTTTCTTTTAAATCCTGTGCTGTTAGCCTTGGATCCTTGCTAACTTGCCTTGAGATCAGCTGACGGGTCCTGAAGGTTGTCTTACGAGGTCTCCCAGGCTTGGGAAGTGGAGTGGGAGGAATGGCCTCCCCACTGTCCTTGAAC
>JAGKTI010031094.1:384-12223 GCA_018397915.1 Birgus latro
TCTGATTCTGGCCACCACCAAGTGGTGGTCAGAAAGTCCACTCCCCCAACCTCTATATACTCTTGCATCCATTATACATCTTCTCATCCTTTCATCCACACACACATAGTCAATCATTGCCTTCCGTTCATTCATTCCCCCGTCCTCTCTTCTCACCACTCGCCATGTATACCTATGGATCATTTTGTGCCTGAAGAGGGTATTAACTACCACCAACCCCCTCCCAGCACAAATGTCCACTAAAGCACTGCCATTCTCATCCATCTCTGCAGGCACACCCCACTCACCAACCACTCCATCCACCTTCTCATTCCCTACTTTTCCATTCATATCTCCAATCAGAAACACTCTCTCATTCCTTTCAAACTTTTCCAAGCAGGCTTCCACATTTGTCCAGAACTCTTCTCTCACTCTACTTACACGATCTTGCCTTGGCGCATACACGCACACAATTGCCCACATTTGTATATATATACATATGCTGTATATATATATATATATATATATATATTATGTGTCCGACTCAGGGCAAAGGCTTCAGGACCTATTTCTCGGGGGCAGTGGCTTATTTCAAGGCCCAGTAGTCCTCCTGTACCTCCACATGTCACCACTTCGGCGCTAACACCCACCGTCCATATTGCATACATGCTAGGGCAGGCTCATACAGGACTGGTGTACTGGCATTAACGGGGGTACATTTACGACATGGCGGGTGGTCTTCTGGTAGATCAGGAATGTGTGTGTGTGTGTGTGTGTGTGTGTATGTGTGTGTGTGTGTGTGTGTGTGTGTGTGTGTGTGTGTGTGTGTGTGGTGCAACCAAAACTGGAAAAAGGATTTTGATGAAACCTGGCAGAATACTTGGAACTGGGAACCAGATGGACCAGTTTCTGTTTCTTGCCGATTGTTACTTTCTGAAATGATGTTCTGGCCCCTAATAATTGTCCTCATTGGTACTACAACACATGCACGTGGAAGAGGCAGCAGGGCATTTCAGCTGAGATTCGTGTTTCTTTGGGGAGAGAGAGAGAGGAGAAAGTTTAAATCTACAGTTGGATGTGTAATACTTCACTGATGATACGAATAGACGAGTTTATTCAACAGAAAATGCTCGTAGATGTAGTGATGGTGATGGTGGCTATGGTAGCTTTCATGGGGGAATGAAGGATGAATAACAACAGCCGAAGAGGGAAGTATACGCTGAGCTACGGCAGCAGAAGTGTGAGTTAAGCAAAAATGTGATGGAGTGCAGCCAGCAAGTAGATGACCAGCTGAAGATAAATGAGGGAATAGTGATGAAGTGCAGACAGCATGTAGATGACCAGTTGAAGCATATTATAGTCGACCACGTGAAGATAATTCGTGAGAGAATTGAGGTAGTACAAAAATATTGCATTGTTTAGCCTCAGGTTAGTGTACAGGGAGGATAAGAAAAGAACCGACAGTGTATTGTGAAGCTTGATGGATCCCATGCATCTAAAGGTAGCATTACAAAGTTGAATAATCAGAATGCAGGAGTTTTAAGTCGTGGACTTAATTATGATGCCCCAGTTTTTAGGTCCCAAACCAGTGAAGTGCATGGCTATAATGGGGGTCCAAGTAATAAGAAACCTCAGGAATTTTATGGTAGAGTATCTTGGGAAGCTTACTGTGCACAGTTTGAGCTACTTGCTGATCAGAATGGTTGAGATGACAGGCAGACGACAGTGCAGCTTACTGCCTAGCATTAATGGTGCCACAGTGGAGATTCTGGGCCAGATGTCAGTGGAGGAGAGGAACAGTATTCAGTCCTTAGTAGAAGTACTGGAGCACGGATAGGGGACCACGTACCAGACTGAGGTTTACAGGCCAAGATTCTGGACCCGTGTAATGGAGTCGAGGTGAATCCCTCCAGCAGCTTGCCATGACCTGGAGAGTAAGGCACACAAGATGTACCCTGGAGCGGCACCTAGCCTAGCCTGTCAACTGTTCTTCTAAGGGACCAGTTCATCAATGCTCTGGAATTGGAGTCCTATGTCAGGTCCAGTACAACCACTTTTCAGGCAGGTTGTAGTGCAGGATTCAAGGCAAGAAAGAGGTAGGCACGTGAAGCGTAAAAATTTGATGGAAGCTGCTGGTATTGTGAAAAGCCAGGACACAGGAAAGAGGACTGCTACAATTGGAGAAGGAACAGAAGATTAGAGGAAGTTGCTGGTACTGTAAGACACCATGCCATCGGAAAGTGGACCGCTAAAGTGAACAAGAGAAGATCAGAGGAGTTTGCTGGTTCTGCGAGAAGCCAGGACACAAGAAGGTGGATTGTTACAAATGGAAGAAGGAACAAGAATGGAACAGTGCAATAAAACCCACGATTGCAACAAGCGGGTGTTGGACGTGTGGTGAGGTCGGACACATCAGCTATGATTGTCCAGATGAGAAGGAGAGCAAGAAGATGGCTGCAGAAGACGAGAAGGATGAAAGTAAATTAGTAAAGGCTGGTGACAGGAGGCAACAACCAGCCAGATTATTCCAAGAAGTCCCACAACTGAGGAAATGTAAGAGAACCATGATTTACAGTGTGCGAGAAAATAGAAGAACAGATGGCAAGCAGTTGTGTAGGAATGGGAGTCTTAGCAAGAAATGCCGCCATACTGCTGCAGCAGGACTACAGTAGTGTCAACTGAGGAAGACTTGAAGAGGATGCAGATGGAGTATGCAGATTTACAACCAGTGCTAGAGTGACTGCAGTGGAGTACAGTACCACCATCTTGAGAAGAGGTTTCCAGGTTCAGCCCTGCGACCAAGAGATACTGGAGTCAATGGGACCTTCTTCGTTTGAACAACGCACTACTGGAGCGTCAGTCGAAGACACCTGAGGGCCTCAGCAAGTATTGGCAACTGGTGGTTCCAAAGAAAATGAGGCCTGGGTTCTTGGATGAGTCTCATAACCAGATCACTAGTGGGAACCTGAAAGTGAAGAAAACACTAAGCCAGCTGCGACAGAGGTTCTACTGGACTGGCATGCACCAGGATGTTGAAGAGTGGTGTCAGGCCTGTGATGTATGCTGTGCCAAGAAGGGACCCGTCTTCAGCTTTAATCAGTGGGTGCACTGATGGAAAGAGTCGCAGTGGACATTGCTGGAACTCTGCTACTCACTGAAAGAGGAAACCGTATATATGTGTCGCCATGGAGTACTTCACAAAGTGGCCAGAAGCCTATGCCATCCCCAATCAAGAGGCTGCGACTGTTGCTCAGGTGTTGGTTTGCCAATTCTTCCCTCATTTTGGGATGCCACAGGAGTTGCATTCAGATCAGGGTAGAAACTTTGAGTCTGGTGTGTCCCGTGAGTGCTGCAAGTTGCTGGGTATCTGGAAGACCAGGACGACCCCATTAAGGCCACAGTCAGATGGGATGGTGGAGAAATTCAACTGGACCCTGGGACAAGAACTGGCCAATTACTGCACAGAGGGACAGATGGAATGAGTCCAGAAATTGCCTGCATTGCTGAGGGTATATCGGTCTGTGTTCCATGAGTCTACTGGCTACGCTCCTGCAAAACTGATGTTGGGCCATGAGTTACGATTACCAGATTACCAATTGACGTGTTAATGGGAAGACCACCTGATGAAGAGCTGCCTACAGATGCCTCCAGGAATGCAATGCATCTTCAGGAAAGGCTGGCTGGGGTACATCATCAAGTGTGAGAAGCTCTAAAGATTTCAGGCAAAATAATGTAGCACAAGTATGATGCCAAGGCAAGTGAAGTGAGCTTCAAGGATGGTGACAAAGTTTGGTTATACAACCCTCAGCAAAAGAAGCGACAGTCACCAAAGCTGCAGAGCCTGTGGGACGGACCTTACACTCTGATGAACCTCCTGTCAGACGTAACGTAGCCTACTGGATTCGGGAAGGTAGGAAATCTCGCCCAAAAGTGGTACATGTGAATCGTCTGTGGCAGTACTATGGGTCAGGACAGTACATCTGGGACATCCCTGAGAAATCGTGCTCACCCGCAGCTGAGGATGTTGAAGAGGTCCACGGAGTTGACGTACAAGAGGATGGTGACAGTTTCCCCAGGGAAGAAGTGAATCAGGAAGAGGACCAAGACATTTCAGGAGGAGTGGTCTGTGTGGAGGAACAGGAATTTAGTCAGAAGTGACATAGACGTCCTGATAAGTTGAAGGATTATTTTTTGTATAATTAAATTTTTAGTTTGGATTAAGGATTATGTTTGTATACATTGTGTAGTTTTGTCGAGACGACAAAGGACCAGGGAGGTGGTAGTGTTGAGAAGTGGGATTTGCTAGTTAGGTAGTACTGGAAGGTTCTCAGGAATTCCTGTAGTTCGGTTACTAGTCAGAGTTACCAGTTAGCCTGCTATTTGTGAGTGGGGGTATTTTGTAAGTTGTACATTAATTTTTGTGCTGTTTTTCTCTATAATGTTTTATTTATGTGGTTGTTTGTTAAACTATGTAATTATATTTCGTTTTATATGCTAAATAATTTAGAGTGTTACACAGTGTAAGAAAACTCTGGATAATTTGGATGTCTCTGAGTTGGAAACTGTTGCTTCTTCGAGAATGTAGTAGATCATTCTACTATATAGGAAGCTTATATAAGGATGGGGAAGGGGCTAGAGGAGTTTTCAGTTCAGTTTGAGTTTAGGTCAGTGTCAATACAGTTAGTGAAGACTGTATAGCTCTGGTACTTGTGAAAACAATGAAGTGTTGTTAGCAAGCATTAAGTGTACTTATTTGGTGAATAAAGACCGTGAATCTGAGAAGCCGGTGTTTATTTACCACGCCTGAGCTGGTCATGTTGCACACCGAAAGGCAGACCTAGGATGAAGAGCTCACTGGGCAACGTCCTTCATTTACTGAACTACTTCTGTTGTAGCCTGTGGTAGTGTGGGAGGGGACGTAACAATATCATTCAGATGAAATACAAGAGAATGATTATTGGTGTGCCATGTGCAGAAATAAACTAGTAATATGAAAAAAAAGCTAGTAATCCTTCTTAACTAACATCAATATGGCTCCAAGTGTTAGCCACAGCGTACGCTCAAACCCTAGATTCGGGCTCAAGGACCAGGAGATGAGTGCTCTAACTATCCCAAAACTGAGCTCATAATCACCAATACAGAGCAGTAACTTCCATGGCAAGGGAGATGACAGGGCGGTGCACACAGAACAACGCCTTGTTGCATCTTTCACCCATCGTGGTTCTTTTCAGCAAAGACGTATGTGCAGTCTTTAGATGTAAATAATAAAGTAACCAAATGAACCTGAAAGACTTTGTAGCACTTCATCCCCAGCAATTTTGTTTGTATAATTCACCTGAATACTTTCTTGTATATTACCTGCTCGTGGAGTGCTATCTTGCATTGGTGATCAAGCTTGAGTACTGTTTGGACCTAGCAGGGCTGTACCAGACAGGTGCAACCAAACTAGAAGGGCCTACTGTCAACAGTCAAAGTAAATGTGTTCCCCCCCCCCTCCCGAGTCATGAAGCAGCTAGAATGGGTATATTAGTTACTTTCTTCACCCACGCCTTTAAGACTCGAATCAGAGCCCCAGCTGGAGAAAGTTAGGGCCCTTCCATGGTAGGGACGAAGAGGGTGCAAAGGAGGATGGCAAGGCCATCTCATCCTCATCACTCCCACCAGCTACCTTTTTGAGCCAAAACCACAGTTGGAAAAGGTGGAGGACCTTCCAGGATAAAGCAAAAAAAGGCAGGGAGGAGGATGTAAAGGCCATCTCTCCTGAGACCTTCTTGTGCTAAAACCCAAGCCAGAAAAGGTGGTAATGGCCTTTCGAAGGCAGGGATGAGGAGGGTGCAGAGGAGGTCAGCTAGGCCACCTCATCTCCCACCTCTCCCAAGACCCACTTAAGCCACAGCCACAGTGGAAAAACTAGTGATGGCCCTTCGGCTTAAGACTGAGTACTGTGTCGACTGGGTGAGGCCATAAAGTAAGAGCCTATTAGCCAGTCAATCAGCGTAAAAGCACTCCCTCCATCCACTGCTAGGACAAGACAGCCCAACTTGGTGCTGGTCCCAAGCCTGGATAAATGAAGATGGTTGATGTCAGGAATGGCATCTGGTCGTAACACTGGCAAAAACCAAAAGTGGAAATAAAAAATATAAGGATAGTCTCAACATCAGCCCCACAGAGCAGTGGGAGAAGATGAAAGATAAGAAGGTTTTCTTGTGTGTTATCTGTATGTTATCGACAGTCGCAGAACAACCTTCCTCTATTTCTATTCCAGCCACGTAACGGTGGTCGCTTTTCTTAAGCTGAAAATGAGACACAGGAGTTTGAGAGTTAATATTGTCATCGTTAACCGTCTCATAGTTATATCGGGTCGCTCAAATACAAATGTTACCAGTTTACTAAGCCAAAGACACTCTAGCACCCATTTTCAGCTTAGTCTCTCTTGGTCATGGATATAATCTGGGTAATGCTGGTTTTGTTTTGGATTTTGTTAAGAATTGTCGTATGATAAGATTTGACACTATTGCGTACTCGAGAGAGAGAGAGAGAGAGAGAGAGAGAGAGAGAGAGAGAGAGAGAGAGAGACTATGGTTACCCTTTCACCGTTCCAAAGAAAACGGATAAGAACCATGTTCTGTGGTTCATAGGGGGTAAATATTTTAGCAATGCCTTGTGACCTGGCGAAAGTTACCCTGATTGCAGTAGACAGGGGAAGTCTGTGTTATTTTACGGACGGATATTATGCAGTTGTTGTCTGCCATAATAATACCTTCTTTTTTTTTTTCTTTAATCCAATTCGTTAATTAAATCTGGGGAAAACTCAAAGTCAAATGGCCACCCTTTACGGGATTATGGCGTCTGGCAATAGATAGGTAGATAGATAGAAATCAATGGCTAGATTCCAGTAAACGGTAGCCTATAGCCAACTGATACAGCAAAGTGATTTTGTTTATTAAACCTGTAGTTTGGTTATTTTATTTTCTGCTTGCCACTATTAGACACCTTTATTCAGTTTCAGAAATACAGCAAGTAAGAGGAATAATGAAGACTGCTATCGATCTTTTCTGCCACTGCTATCTGCCTTTTCTGCTTTGAAGTCTCCCATAAGCCTCGTAACATCGTCGGTGGATATTACGGGAATAACAGTAAAAAAGACGTCTTGGACTTGAGAGAGTTCACAAACAGTACCACAGCTGCCATTGCTGTGGACCAACCCACTATTTATTGTTCAGATGAGGGAATCACAGGTACGGGCTTTGTCCCTCCCCCAAAAGAGGTGCACTCACAATTTGCCATTAACCCTCTGATAACGATCTGCCATACCTCATCTGAACAAAATCGTTTGACAGTAGCAGGAATAAAGGAGTCAGGATTTCTCACAGGGTTGAAGAGTTATTCACTACATCTCGGCAGGTTTCCCAGTAGCGAGTAAAATCGCTTGATGTTAGCCAGACTATAATGTCGTCCCCAAGGTTTAAAATATTATGTCCTCGTCCCTTGCTGCCACAGGCTCCAACAGCAGTAGTTCAGTATAGGAACGACGTTGCCTAGTGAATCGTTCTTCGTAGGGTCAGCCTTTCAATGTACAGTACACAAGATCAACTCAGGCGTGTCTTCTCACGTTCACTGTCTTTATTTTCCAAGTAATTACACTGTCTGCTTCATTACTCCAGGGCTACATTAACTTCACACCTCAAAAAAAAAAAAAAAAACCTGACTGTATTATCTCCCCCATCCTTTTCTAATCTTCCCTGTTACTCTAACGTTCTAGGTTACTCATAGCAACAACAGTGAGTCTGAGACATCCAAAATATTCCAGAGCTTTCTTACATATCATACATTGCACTAAATGCTTTAGCATAGGAATTGATATTAAATGTGAATATTTCATAATATAGCAAACAATTATCTAAATAAATCATTAAAGAGAGAAAAAGAATAAAAAGTAATGCACAACTTTATAAAATACCACTGCTCACAACAGCTTGCTATCTGGTAACTCTGACTAGTAGGCTATCTGAAACTGTGCGATCTATCGGGAATTTTCCAACACCACCTAATTAGCACTCATGCTTCTCAGTACTGCCCCCTTCTTAGTCATTTTGTCGCACCTACAAAACTACACAGTGTTTACAAACATAATCCTAATCCTAACAAAACATCTAACAAGGGGTGATGCCAAACCACAGCAAACCCGTCCCCGGCAGTCACTTTAGTGCTGACGTATGAACTCAACAGGATATCTAATCAAAGATGTCAAATATCAGATTTGGAGAAAATTTGGAGGAAATCTGGGGAAAATTGACGATTTTATGCCCATTTGAAATTTTAGGCCTGAACCACCTGACATTGACCCCCCCACTGCCAATTGGGGGGTGACCTCCCTGATGTAATGAGGCATGTTATAGGATTCAGATTTGAAATATGCACATTTAAGTTTTGGTTTCATGTTGATATGACGAATCTAAAAGGAAGCGAGAAAGCCATTTTTTTCTTTTTTTCTTTTTTCAGTTTTGGGGTCTCCAGCCTGGGCTTTGGCCCAATTTGGCCCAAAGTTTTATCAGGTGATCAGAAGGTCATAGCCCATCATCTTTGTAATTTTAGTTAAAATCGCACTAGTAGTTTTCGGATAAAGTTGGTAACAGATAGAAAAACAGACAGACAAACAAACAAACAGACAAAACAAGTGAAAACAATACCTGTCCCCGAGCTCCTCTGGGGAGGGGACGGGTAATTATACATAAAATAGTCCTTCAACTTACCAGGTCTTCTTCTATGCCTCTTCTTACAACATCCCTGCTCCTCCACATAGTCCACTCCTCCTGGAATGTCTTGGTCCTCTTCCTGATTCACTTCTTCCCTAGTGAAACTGTCACCATCATCTTGTGATTCAACTCCTTGATCCTCCTCAACATCATCGACTGCGGGCGTGCATGATTCCTCGAAGACATCCCGGCTGTACTGTTCAGGCCCATGGCACTGCCACAGACGATTCACGTGTACCACCTTTGGGAGAGACTTCCTGCCTCCCTGAATCCTGTACGTTACACCTGACAGGTTGTCAATCACAGTGTAGGGCCCATCTCACCGGCTCTATAGCTTCGGTGACTGTCCATTCCTACTCTGAGGATTGTATAGCCTAACTTTGTCACCATCCTTGACACTCACCTCACATGCCTTGGCATCATACTTGCAGTTCATCACTTCACCTGAAAATTTCAGAGCTCTTTGAACTTGATGATGGATTTCAGCCAGTCTTTCTTGGAGATGCTTCACATAGCTGGAGGTGTCTGTAGGCAGCTCTTCACCTGGTGGTCTTCCCACTAACAGATCAACTGGCAGTCGCAACCTGTAGCCCAGTATCAGTTTTGCAGGGGTGTAGCTGGTAGACTCATGGGTTGCAGACCGATATGCCATCAGCAATGCAGGTAATTTCTGGTCCCATTCCATCTGTCCCTCTACACAGTACTTGGCCAGTTCTTGTCCCATGGTCCAGCTGAACTTCACCATCCCATCTGACTGTGGCCTTAATTGGGTCGTCCTGGTCTTCCTGATACCCAGTAACTTGCAGCACTCATGGAACACAGAAGACTTGAAGTTCCTACCCTGGTCTGAATGTAGCTCTTGTGGCATCTCAGAATGACGGAAGAATTGGCCAACCAACACCTGAGCAACATTTGCAGCTTCCTGATCCGGTAATGGTATAGGCTTCTGGCCACCTTGTGAAGTGGTCCATGGCAACACACATATACTGGTTTCCTCTTTCAGTGAGTGGCAGAGGCCCATCGTCCACTGCGACTCTTTCCATTGGTGTACCCAAGTGGTACAGCTGAAGAGGGGCACAGCCATGTTTCTTGGGTCCCTTTTGGCACAGCATACATCACAGGCCCGACACCATTCTTCTATGTCCTGACACATACCAGACCAGTAGAACCTCTGTCGCAGCAGACTTAGTTTTCTTCACTCCCAGATGCCCACTAGTGGTCTGGTTATGAGACTTCTATGACCTCAGACCTCATTTTCATAGGAACCACTAGCTGCCAATACTTACTGAGGCCATCAGGTGCCTCCCACTGACACTCCAGTAGTTCATTGTTCAAATGAAGAAGGTCCCACCGACTCCAGTAGATATTAGTTGCAGGGCTAAACCTGGAAATCTCTTATTAAGATGGTCGCACTGTGCTCCACTGCAGCCACTCTAGCACTGGTTGTAAATCCATATCCTCTATTTGCATCCTCTTCAGGTCTTCATCAGCTGACACTCGTCTTGTCACTACGGTACACCGACATTTCTTGCAAAGATTTCCTTTCTCACTATGCTGCTTGCAAACTGGGTCACAAGGCCGATGAGTCAGGTTGTCTACATTGCCATGTATACCTTCCCAGAACAATGCTGCAACTCATAATTGTGCTGGTCCAGCTTCCCAATCTAGCCGGCCAGTTATCCTTCTACAGCCTTCATCTTAACTTCCTTTTTCTTCTTTGGACAACCATAACTGAAGTGCCCCACCTCACCACATGTCCAGCATCTTTTGCTGCAATAGTAGATTTCCTTGCTCTGTCCTGTTCTTGCGCCTTCTTCTATTTGTAGCACTCTTTCTTCTTGTGTCCTGGCTTCTCACAGAACAAGCAACCCCCTCTGATTTGCTCCTGTTCCCTTTTCCACTTGTAGCAGTCCTTTTTCCTATGTCCTGGCTTCTCACAATACCAGCAACTTCAAATTTCTTGGCTTCTCATACCTGCTCCTTCTTGCATTGAATCCTGCACTACGTCCTGCCTGCAAACTGGATGTACTGGACCAGACGTCTTTCAGAAGAATAGCCAACAGGTTGGGTTCTGCTTCAGGGTACACCTTGTGTGCCATATTCTCTAGGTCATGAGCAAGCTGCAGGGATTCACTTCGAGCCCGTACAGGGGTCTGAAATCTTACTTTGTATACCTCATTCTGGTATATGGTCCTGTATCTGCACCCCAGCACTTCTAGAAGGAACTAATAACTGTTCCTCTCCTCCACTGACATTTGGCCAAGAATCTCCATTGTGACACCTTTGAGGCTTGCAGCAAGCTGCACTGCCCTCAGTCTGTCATCCCAACCATTCTGATCAGCAAGTAACCTAAATTGCACATGGTAAGCTTTCCAAGATACTTTACCAACAAATTCCTTAGGTTTCTTTTTAACTGGACCCCATTATTACCATGCACTTCACTGGTTTGGGACCTAAAAACTGGGGCATTATAATTAACCCGCCGAGTCCCACCGACGTACGATGCAGGTCGCCACTTTTTTCCTTGGACAGACCCAATGACGTGCATCGTACGTCATTCAATTGCAAGGCCCATTGTGTGCACATTTTTCAACATTCGCGGGTGATTTTTGGTAGGCATATGTGGGAGACCTTCCTCTACCTGCTATCAAGCGGGGATACTGCCTGGCCCCACCTACTCCCCTCTCCCTCCCATCCCCCCCACACTTGGGAATTCACCTGTTAGCAGCAACCTGGCCAGTAAAGGTACGTTGCCCCACAGTCTCTCCAATGACGAAATTCACGGTGAAAGTGATTCCTTAAGTGGAGGACAAAGAAACAAAGAAGTTAGAGGTAGAAACAAAGAGAAGTGATGAGGTGGTAATGTCGTAAATGAAGGTGCCATATACTAGGGCTTTGGGTGAGTGAACATTGCTTATAAACGCCTATATTATTGTGTGAAAACCAATATAGACTTGTAATACACATAAATTCGTACCAAATAAGTAAAATAAATACGTAATTTAAAGTGGCTTGAATTAGTTAACCCTTCCATAGTTCGTTTTCTTTAGCCAGGTACCCTGAAAAACAGGGAAAACGTAAGGCTGACTCATCACCTGTAGCAC
>JAGKTI010031095.1:0-12223 GCA_018397915.1 Birgus latro
TGGCGGGGCAGTTGCAGTGCCAAGCCGCACTTGGAGGGTGTCCCTGCAGCTGTCCTGCCAGGGTGCCCCGAGGCCACTACCACAGCCACTGGTAAGCTGGTGGGCTAGGGGTCTCAGATCCATTGCCTGGACCTGGGTCTGTGCAATGGGTCAGGCCTTTGGAATGTTTACTCCCCTTTATCTTACCGACTATGAACTACAAAAACAAGCACCAAAGCAAGCCTGAGGACAGCAAATCACCCAGGGGGTTTAGGGTGGGTTTGTGGAATGTGGGAAGTTTGAGAGGAAGAGCAGGGGAAGTCGCTGAGGCATTCAGTAGGAGGTGGATGGATGTGGCATGCTTGCAGGAAGTCCGGTACAGGGGTGGATCAGCCAGAAAGATTGTTGGGAAGGATTGCTACTATAAGTTGTTTTGGCAGGGGGGAACTGACGGATATGGGGGTGTGGGTGTGTTGGTTGCAGAGAAATGGGTGGAATATGTCATGAATGTTATGAGAGTAAGTAATAGGATATTAGCAGTGAAAATTTTGATTGGGCAGAAATTGATTTCAGTTACATCGGCACATGCTCCACAGGTAGGATTGGATGACGCAGAGAAGGATAGATTTTGGGATGATTTAATATGTGTAGTGAGTGGTATGGGTGATGATGAGGTAGTGGTTCTGGGAGGGGATTTAAATGGTCATGTGGGTGAAGCAGCTCAAGGTTATGAAGGAGTCCATCGAGGATGTGCATATGGTGTGAGGAATGCGGAAGGGGAAAGAATACTCGAGTTTGGGGAGGCTATGGACATGATTGTGTGCAACACACATTTTAGGAAAAGAATCAGCCGGTTGATTACGTACGAGTCCGGGGGAAATAGTAGTCAGATAGATTATTTTCTGGTCAGCAGGGTTGATAGGAGATTAGTGAGGGATATTAAAGTTATAGGAAGCGAGAAGTGTGTGCAGCAGCACAAACTGTTGATTTGTGACGTGGTGCTTAAGGAACGAGTGATGAGAAGGAGGACATATGTACCTAGGAGGAAAATATGGAAGCTGGGAAACCAATCAGTAAGGGATGCCTTCTATAGTGAGATGAGGAGAGTGGTGGCTGAACAGGAAGCCGTAGATAGAGGCGTTAATGAACAGTATAAAGCCCTTAAGAACAACCTCTTGAGAGTTACTGATACAATATGCGGTTGGACAAGAGGCCCACCAAGACATAAAGTAACTTGGTGGTGGGATGAGGGTGTAGAAGCTGCAGTTAAGGAGAAAAGAAGGCTTTTACGGGAATGGAAGAATGGTGGTAACAGGGAGGAGTACTTGGCTGCCAAGCGCAGGGCTAGAAAAGAGGTATACAGGGCGAAGTCTGAGTCACAGAGACTTTTACTTGATAATCTAAATCATGGAGAAAGGAAAAATATGATTTTTAGGGTGGCAAATCAGGTGAAGAGGGATAATCAGGACATTGTAGGTGAGCAGTGTGTGAAGAATGATGATGGAAGGGTAGTGGTGAACAGTGAGGATATTAAAGATGCATGGAGAGAGCATTATAGTCGATTGTTGAATGAGGAGTTTGATTGCGATAGGGAAGGTTTGGAGCCAGCTGATCCAGTGTTTGGCCCTTGGCCTTTGATTGATGCTGCTACTATGAGTCAGGCAATAGGCAGGATGCAGGTGGGGAAGGCAGCAGGTGTGTCTGGGTTGACTGCCGAAATGTTGAAGGCCTCAGGAGATACTGGGGTGAGGTTAGTCACTGACCTGATAAATATGATTATATATGAGTGTGTTTTCCCAGATGATTGGCTGAAGAGTGTAACTGTAAATGTGTACAAAGGAAAGGGTGATGCCCTGGAAAGGGGAAATTACAGAGGTATAAAGCTCTTAGATCAGATAATGAAAGAAATGGAGAGAGCTCTAGAAGGTATGATTAGAGAAAGAGTGAATATCGATGAGATGAAGTTTGGGTTTATGCCAGGCAGGGGGACCACTGATGCCATATTCACTGTTCGACAGCTTCAGGAAAAATATATTGGAAAGAAAAGGGAATTGTATTTTGTTTTTGTTGATTTGGAAAAGGCCTTTGACAGAGTCCCTAGAGAGGTGGTGAAGTGGGCAATGAGAAAGCTAGGGTTGGAAGAATGGCTGGTTAGGGTGGTTATGGCCATGTACATGGGTGCTCGCACCCAGGTAAGAGTGAATGGAGCTTTGAGTGATGAGTTTTCCGTGAATGTTGGGGTGCATCAGGGATCAGTTTTAAGTCCCTTGTTGTTTATCATGGTGCTTGAAGCCCTCTCACGTGACTTCAGAGATGGACTCCCATGGGAGATGCTGTATGCTGATGATTTGGTGTTGATTGCAGAGAATGAAAAGGAGGTGGAGGAAAGATTTAAGAAGTGGAGAGATGGTATGGGGTACAAGGGCTTAAGGGTAAATGCGGATAAAACAAAAGTGATGATATCTAGGGTTGGTGGTGGCGGTACAATCAGAGGAGAGGGAGAGTGGCCATGTGCAGTTTGCCACAAGGGTGTGGGAAGTAATTCCATCTTGTGTAGTGTTTATGATAAATGGGTGCACAAGAGATGTAGTGGTATTATAGGTAGACTGCGAGATGATGCTGATTTCATGTGTGCAGCGTGTCGGGGAGAGCAGGTGGAGATTGTTAGGCGTGAGAGGGTTGAACTTGGAGGTGAGTCTCTTGAGTGTGTGGAGGAGTTTCGTTATTTGGGAGACATGTTATGTGCCGGAGGTGGGGCTGGAGTTAGCTCGGTTGCTAGGGTGAGAAGTGGTTGGAAGAAGTTCAGGGAGCTGTTGCCTCTCCCGACATTGAGAGGACTCTCTTTACGTGCTAAGGGGTCTTTGTATGCAGCATGTGTTAGGAGTGTGATGCTGTTTGGTAGTGAGACCTAGGCAGTAAAGGAAGAAGATATTCGCAGGTTTAAACGTACAGAAATGACAATGACTACGTGGATGTGCAGTGCGTCCCTGCGTGCAAGGCCTGGGGGGGGCTGGGTTTACGATGGAAGAGTTGAGAGGTAGGATGAGACTGAAGTGTATTGGTGTTGTGATGAGGAGATGTAGGCTGAGGTGGTCTGGACATGTGGAGAGGATGGGGGATGATAATTGGGTACAGAGGGTGAGAGGTGTTAATACTGGGGGAGGGGCTGGGAGGGGTAGACCAAGGAAGACATGGGACGAGGTCATTAAGTGTGACTTAAGGGTTAAGGGACTGGACAGGGAGGCTGCCAGGGACCGAGCAGCGTGGAGAGCCACCATTAGGTGACCAAGGCCGATTAATGCAAGCATGTTGGAGCCTTCCAAAGCGAAATGAAATGAACTGTGGCCTCTGGTAAGTATTTTGAGGGTAAGTATAGTTTCAGTGTAACAACTAGAAAAATAAAGATTTTATGTAGCCAGTCTCATTACTTTTGAATAACATCTCGTAGCTATCGTGTAGGTTTATCAGCCGTTTATGTTTGTATTTATATATATATATAAAAAAAAAAACTTGCCAGTATATTACACTGGTGTTACATATGCCTAAAATGCCTGCTGAATATTCTTTTCTGTCAAGCTTAAGACCACTGTGACATGTTAAGAAAAAACTGTACATATATTTACCAACAGTTTTATGACACAGTAGCAACTTTTTGTTTTAATTTTTAATTACCAATCCTTGCAAAAATTACTTTTGTGTTTATTTATTTACTCATGAAACATGGCTTTGTGGGAATATACAATATATACAAGTCAATTACAATAGGAACTAACTTTTGTATCCAGATTTTGTTTATGACTGCTGCTTACACAGAAATATGTAACAATCTTCAATATTTGTTCCTGACAACTGACTTGTTGGAGTCCTGCATTCTGTATGCTCTGAGCAGCAATGCTTATCACACTATCCACAAAACTGTTTGTTAGACAGCCACCATTGGGTGAGCAAGGCAGACTCAGGTATGCATGTTGAAGCCTTTATAAATGAAACTGTATGAATATACCATTAGTGGGTTAATTCTTCAGCTTGAAGGCATTTTTCTTTTTATCTTAGCACTGCAAAACCTTTCTGTTCAGCTTAAAGGGGACCTCTTGTAGTGAAGGGTTAATGAAGACTTTATCTAATTACCCCTCCCGTTAGAAAAAATCTTCTCTGAGGTAAATAAAATTGTCTAAGGATAGCAACAGTGCAATGAAAAATCAAAGATAACACTGCAAAGCATGGGTTGACACTGTTTATCATATTTCTGGGTGATTGTCAAGCTATGAGTTACAGGAAAACCTACAACCCATTATGGCTCTTCCTATAAACAGATGAGTTTCCCAAGTGTGATCAGCTCTAGCATGACTGAACTCCAAAAAGGCAATACCTGTATTACATTACAAGAGGGATGACTGTAGCCTACTATCAGACTAATAAAAACACCACAATAAGGACAGGATATTTATAGCACAAATGTTCCAAACAGGCAATGCCCAAGATGCAGTAATTAGTTGCTTGGCAGTGTAGTGACGATAAGTACAGTATAACTAACCTTGCCAGCCTCCTTCTTGACTTTGGATGCAGCGTCATACACTGCAAGGCGGTCACATAAGTCCACTGTGTATGCATGACACTTCCCTCCAGCTTCCATTACCAGCCGTTTAGTTTCATCATTGCCTGACAAGAGAAACACATAAGTTAACCAAATTTTGTTAAATGAGCTGAAGAGAAGACGAAAGGGGGTTCAGGGAACAGCATGGTGGACTGAAGAGGTGAGAGAGGCTGTGGCACAAAAGAAGAAAGCATATAATGAGTGGATGAGGAACGGCGTCGAAGAAGTTGAGAGACGGAAGAGAGGAGGAGAGAGGTGAAAAGGTTAGTAAGAGAGAGTAAGAAGAGAGTGGATGAGGAATTTGAGTGCAAAGTGGAGGGAACGTAAGAAAATGTTCTGGAAGGAGGTGCCAATGAAGTTAGTTGGGGTGTGAAAGATAAAAATGGTAGATTACTAGTGGAGAAGGGAGAAAAAGTGAACAGATGGAGAGAACATTTTAATGAATTGTTCAACATAGAGAATGAAAGTAATGCAAGTATAAGTGACTGGGGACTGGCTGGGAGAAGGAGGGTTGTGAGAAGAGAGGAAGAAATCAGTAGGATGGAAGTGGTGGAAGCAATGAAGATAGTTGAAATGGGGAAAGCCCCAGGAATTGATGGAGTGTGTGGTCAAATGCTGAAGCATGAGGGAGAGATAGTAATAGAATGGATGTGGAAGGAGTGCAGATTGGCCTCGGAGGAAGGTAGAGTCCCGGAGGACTGGAAGTCAGGTATAATT
Source organism: Birgus latro (assembly GCA_018397915.1). Classification (NCBI taxonomy): domain Eukaryota; kingdom Metazoa; phylum Arthropoda; class Malacostraca; order Decapoda; family Coenobitidae; genus Birgus; species Birgus latro. Next base: position 5,291 of record JAGKTI010031095.1, read on the forward strand.
ATTCCTCTGTACAATGGAAAAGGGGAAAAAGAAGTGTGTGGTAATCATAGAGGTATTTGCCTTCTTAGTGTAATCTATCTATCTATATACCTAGGCTGCTTCCCCCAAGAAAAAGGGAGGTAACTGAGACAGGTCAACACACTACCAATTTACCCATCCACTCATACACATTCATTCGCATCTTAGCCCTAAAGGGGAGAAGGAACAGATCCTCACCGCACCACACCGCACGAGGGTCAACTACGCAGTGCAGTCAGTGACATCTGCAGCAGGGCCCGACAGCAAAGCTGGTTTACCCCTGCCACATCATAATGGATCCAGCCCCTTACCTGCACCTGACCTGATCAGCTGATCAGACAAAATGCAGGAGAATATCCCCTCAGGGCTGTGTCATCATTTATTTATTCACAATTTCTCTCCATTCATTTCTATCATGCACAGCCACTCTTCCTTGCTCCACAGACAACCCTCTCACATCCAACGCTCTCTTCACACTGTCCATCCATCCTATTCATGGTCTTCCTCTCAGCCTTACACCTCTCACAACAGATCTAGTTATCTTTTTCACCAATCGCTCATTATCCATTTTCTCCATATGCCCAAACCATCGCAACACCCTCTGTTCAACTTGATCAGCCATCTCCCGAACAATTCCAGCTCTCCTTCGCACTTCATCATTTCTCACTCGATCCATACATGTCACTCCACACATACTCCTCAGACACCTCATCTCCATTACATTCAAACTTTTCCTCTCTGCTACACCCATATTCCATGTTTCAGCCCCATATAATGCAGTCGGTACCACAACACCCTCATACAGCCTTCTCTTTACATCCATTCTGAGTGAACGACATCTAAACACTTTTTTCATTCCTCCCAGCACCTTTCCAACTTCATTCATTCTAAACTTCACTTCTGCATCTATTCTTCCATCCACAGCAACATGTGACCCTAAATACTTAAAACACTCAACCTCCTCAAGCAACTCACCATTCAAAACTATATTCATCCTCCTACCATCTACCAACCTCGTACACTTCATCACTTTACTCTTATTTTCATTTATTTTCAGTTTCCTCCTTTCACAACTCCTTCCAAACTCCTCTACCAACTGTCTCAATCTCTCCTCTGAATCAGCCACCAGTGCAGTATCATCTGCAAACAGCAGCTGCTTCAGATTCCATTCTCTACCATCATTCACCAGACTCAGTCCTCCATCTAACACTCTTGCATTCACCTCCCTTACAACACCATCCATATAAATATTAAACAACCAAGGCGACATCACACATCCCTGCCGCAACCCCACTCTCATGGGACACCAATCACTCACAGTATTTCCCACTCTTACACACGCTCTACTGTTTACATAAAAACTTTTCACTCATTTTAGTAACCTGCCATCAAGCCCATTCAATCTTAAAACATTCCACAAAGCCTCCCTATCAATTGTATCATATGCTTTCTCTAAATCCATGAATGCCCAAAACACATCCTTACCTTTCGCTAAATACTTTTCACACACCTGTCTTAGTGTAATAGGAAAGGTATATGGTAGGATACTTATTGACAGAGTTAGGGAAATAACAGAGGAATTAGTTGAGAAGAGCAGAGAGGTTTTAGGAAGGGAAGGGGTTGTGTAGACCAGATATTCATTCTTAGACCTTTAGTGGAAAAGTTTCTAAAAAAGGGAAAGAAGTTGTATGAAGCCTTCATGGATTTGGAGAAAGCATATGACAGGGTGGATAGACAAGGTTTGTGGAAGATATTAAGAATATATGGAGTAGATGGGAAGTTGTTGAAGGAAGTGAAGAGTACATGTGAGGGTGCTAAGGCCGCAGTGAATGTGGATGGTGAACTGAGTGAATTTTTCCATTTGAAGGCTGGATTGAAACAAGGATGTGTCATGTCTCCATGGTTGTTCAACCTGTACATGGATGGGGTTCTAAAAGAGACACAAGGTAGGGCAGTGGATGTTGGAGCGGCCTTAGTGAGAGAGGGCAGTGTTAGAAAACTCCCTGTGCTGTTGTTTGCAGATGATACTGTGTTGTTGAGTGAAGACAAAGGGGCGCTGCAAGGCTTGGTGGATGAGTTTGGGAGAATGTGTAAGAAACGGAATCTAAAGGTGAATGTAGCGAAGAGTAAAGTGATGGCCTTCGAGAGTGAAGTCAGTGAATGTACAGTGAGATTGGATGGGGAGGATATGGAGAATGTGAGTGCATTTAAGTACTTGGGCAGTGTGATGAGTAAGGATGGAAGTCTGGAGGGTGAAGTGCTTGAAAGGGTGCAGCAGGGAAGGAAGGTTGCTGGTTCGTTGAAAGCAGTGATAAAAAACAGGGAAGTGCGCATGGAAGTGAAAAAGTTGCTACATGACAGTATTGTGATACCAACCCTAACATATGAAAATGAATCTTGGACCATGTTGGAGGGACAGAAGTCAAGAGTGAAAGCAGCGAAAATGAGTTATTTGAAAGGAGCATGTGGAGTCACATGGAGAGACAGACTAACAAATGAGGAAGTGAAGGAGCATTGTGGTGTGGATGTGGATGTGATAGGAAGCGTAGGAAGAAACACATTAAGGTGGTTTGGGTATGTGGAGAGGATGGAGAGTGAAAGACTGATGAGGAGAGTGTATGTGAGTGAGGTGGAAGGGGGGAGAGGGAGGGGGAGGCCTAGGATGAGATGGAGGGATGGAATGGAGAGGTATATGAGAGAGGGGGGTGTGAGCTGGGAGCAGGGCATTGAAATGGTGGGGGACAGAGCGACATGGAGGCGATTTGTTTGTGGTCACCTTGTGGGTGATTGAGGCGTCTGGCAATAGATAGATAGCTGAGGAGGAAGGCTGCATTTTCATTTGCAACCCATCACTACAATCAGGAATGTTAGATATGCTGATATTTACAGTGTTTAGTCTGGTCCATCTTTCTGTGTGCCTTATGAAGCTCTGACTGAACTTCAGTTCCTCAAATTATAGGACCCTGAAAGGCCACGATCATCATGTTTGCAGACCTTGTCTTATGACGTATGAACAAATAACTCAAGTCATAATGCATGATGTAATTAGGCAATATCTCTTGAATGCTGATTGGATGAATTAGTACATGTGTGAGGCTGTTTCTGTATTTACAAGAATAATATTTTTAAAAAATGGTTGCAAAGCTATGATACTTCATAGTCAGATATCAGCAATGAAGACTGCCTCCTTGTGAGAGTTACATACAATACTTTACAAAAAACAAAAGAAAAAAAGTATGCTATCCCTACAGATATGCTAATGCACTTTATAATTACTGTGATAGATTGCCTAAGCACCTTCACTTGTTGTGCTCACTAGAACTTAACCTGTTGAGGGTGTTGCAGCCAAAATACCCTCTCAGAGGAATTATTGTGGACCAAAATGAGAATGTAAAGTATTGGACTCTTATTAGTCGTGTGTGCAAAAGTTTAAAAACATTTGTCAGGCTTCAAAGTTTTGTTACTATATATACACACATACTGTACTGTACACATGGAATAACCATCAACAGTAATGCAGATAGGAGGAAGCACAAAATCTTGGGTAACAACACATCAAATTTCAGTTTTGCTCTCGCCATTGCCTTAAGCATTTTTTACGTACTCAAACTCATATATGTTTTTTTTATATGTGATGCAACCACCTGCAGTATATATAAGTCATCTTAAGCACTGACCTTGATTTATAATAATGTATGAAGACAGCATCCGAAGCACTGAGCTTAAACCAACTCCAACGGGTAATATATTTTCACTCCTTAACCAAAGACATATGGTACCTTTATAACTCCCATGGGAGATGTTGTATGCTGATGATTTGGTGTTGACTGTGGAGAAAGAAAAGGTGGCGGAGGAAAGATTTAAGAAGTGGAGAGATGGTATGGGGTACAAGGGCTTAAGGGTAAATGCAGATAAAACAAAAGTGATGATATCTAGGGTTGGTGGCGGTACAATCAGAGAAGAGGGAGAGTGGCCATGTGCAGTTTGCCACAAGGGTGTGGGAAGCAATTCCTTCTTGTGTAGTGTTTGTGATAAGTGGGTGCACAAGAGATGTAGTGGTATTAGAGGTAGACTGCGAGATGATGCTGATTTCATGTGTGCGGCGTGTCGGGGAGAGCAGGTGGAGATTGTTAGGCGTGAGAGGGTTGAACTTGCAGGCGAGTGTCTCGAATGTGTGGAGGAGTTTCGTTATTTGGGAGACATGTTATGTGCCGGAGGTGGGGCTGGAGTTAGCTCGGCTGTTAGGGTGAGAAGTGGTTGGAAGAAGTTCAGGGAGCTGGTGCCTCTCCTGACATTGAGAGGACTCTCCTTACGTGCTAAGGGGTCTTTGTATGCAGCATGTGTTAGGAGTGTGATGCTGTTTGGCAGTGAGACCTGGGCAATAAAGGAAGAGGATATTCGCAGGTTTAAACATACAGAAATGACAATGATTAGGTGGATGTGCAGTGCGTCCCTGCGTGCAAGGCCTTGGGGGGCTGGATTTACGATAGAAGAGTTGAGAGGTAGGATGGGACTGGAGTGTATTGGTGTTGTGATGAGGAGATGTGGGCTGAGGTGGTTTGGACATGTGGAGAGGATGGGGGATGATAATTGGGTACAGAGGGTGAGAGGTGTTAATATTGGGGGAGGGGCTGGGAGGGGTAGACCGAGAAAGACATGGGACGAGGTCATTAAGTGTGACTTAAGGGTTAAGGGACTGAACAGGGAGGCTGCCGGGGATCGAGCAGCATGGAGAGCCGCCATTAGGTGACCAAGGCCGACGCATGCAAGCATGTTGGAGCCTTCAAAAACGAAACGAAACTGCTATCCCCAGCCTGACCTCGGTAAAGTTAAACCAAAACTGTCCCAGCTGGCTAAGATATATGTCATGTTTCGACATAAAACATGAGGTCATAATTTAAAAAGTTATTTTATGGCAGAGCCACTTCTGGTAACTTTTAACCTGTCATGTCCCAACTGATTTCCTACCTCCGATACCCCCAGTCCCAAGCAATTTTGGGATTTTTTTTTTTTTTGCTCAAACCTTCGCTTTTGGTGAGAAACATCGAGAATTCATAGAGAAATCGCCCTCCTGAGCCTATAAATGGTGCTACAGGTGATGAGTCAGCCTTACCTTTCATTCTTTTTCAGGGTATCTGGCCTCAAAGAAAACAAACTATGGGAGAGTAAACTAATTCAAGCTACTTTCAATTACCTACTTATTTATTTATTTGGTATGAATTTATGTGTAGTACAAGACTATATTGGTTTTCACATTATATTAGCAATAGAAGCATCGTTCAGTCACCAAACACATCCACATATGGCACCTTCCTTTATGACATTACCACATCATCACTCCTGTTTGTTTCTTGCTCTAGCTTCTTTATTTCTTTGTCCTCCACCTCAGGAATCACTTTCACCATAAATTTCATCATTGGAAAGACTGTGGCACGACATGTCATTACTGGCCAGGTCACTGCTAACAGGTGAATTGCCATTGTGGGGGGAAGTGGGGGTCAGGTGGGGCCAGGCAGTATCCCCACTTGACAGCAGATAGAGGAAGGTCTCCCACATATGCCTACCAAAAATCACCCGTGAAACTTGAAAATTGTGCAAATGACTGACCTTGCAATTGCGTAACGTACAGGTACGCCGATGGGTCTAGCTGTGATAAAATGTTGTGATGTACCCATACACTGACAGGACACCTCGGGTTAAACACAGTGTACTGACTCTTCAAAATTATTCTCAACAAAAAGAAAAGACTTACAGAGCACAACACCTGTGCCTACTAGTTTTAGGGCCAAATACTCTGTGAGCTTGACCTCTTTCAGTTTACTCTCAAAATCATATTACTGTACTTCATTTTTGCATCTTGCATAAACCTTAACCCTTCCACTATGACTGGTTCAGATGAGGTCAAAACTGTTTGACTTTACCCAGTGATCATGATCTTTAACTTATCTATATTATCTTGACCTATGACTGACTGATCTCACAATCGAATACAGTATATTTATCCGTTTTAACCCGAGGTGTCCCGACAACATATGGGTACGTCGCAACATTTTGTCACGGTGACACCAGACGACGTACCAATACGTTATGCAATTGCAAGGTGCATCATTTGCACATTTTTCAAGTTTCACAGGTGATTTTTGGTAGGCATATGTGGAAGACTTAATGACAGCAGGGATACTGCCTGGCCCCACCTGACCCCCCTTCCCCCACACACCATTTTCTCGGCAATTTACCTGTTAGCAGTGACCTAACCAATAAAGACATGTCGCGCCACGGTCTCTCCAATGAGGAAATTCATGGTGAAAGTGATTCCTGAGGTGGAGGACAAGCTAGAGGAAGAAACAAACAGAAGTGATGAGGTGGTAATGTCGTAAAGGAAGGTGCTATACGTTGATGTGTTTGGTGAGTGAACAACGCTTATATCACCTATATTATTGTGTGAAAACCAATATACTATTGTACAACATATAAATTCGTACCAAATAAATAAATAAATATGTAACTTAAAGTGGCGTGAATTCGTTACCTCTCCCATAGTTCGTTTCCTTTGAAGTCAGGTACCGTCATAGAGCATGGAAAGGTAAGGGTGACTCTCACCTGTAGCAACATTTATAAGATCAGGAGGGAGGTTTTTCTAAGAATTTTCGATGTTTCTCACCAAAAGCGGAGAATTGAGCCAAAATTGGTCGGGATGGAGGGGCGGAGGGGGGGCAGTGGCAGAAAATCGGCCGGGACGTGATGGGTTAGCCTGAATTTGGGTTGCCATACATCCAGATTTTCCCGGACATGTCCTGCATTAAGGTGTCAAAATCTTCGTCTGGGAGGAATTTTAAACATTTTCTAAAAGTCCAAAATTTCAGCTTCCATCACTTTTTCTTGAAAAATTTAACATACTCTGTAATGATGAGAGAG
>JAGKTI010031096.1:799-12223 GCA_018397915.1 Birgus latro
TTCTACCCTTCCCTCTTTTCCTTTCCTCTGACCCTTCGTAAAAAAAAGGGAAAGATAAAAATGTATGATTAGTAGTATTTTTAAATCATGTTGACTTGCAGCTTTAATGTTAGTCATAGTTTCTGTCCTTCCTGTAATTTTATTTTTATTTTTTTGAAGCATTGCGGTCCTTGTAGATGTTTGTACAGTCGTCCACATTAGTCCTGTAGCCTCTTATGCTCTTCTCCTCGTGGATTCCGAAAGCCAGTCTGCTGAACCCGCAACGCCTGACATTGACGGCTTTATTTGGCCACAGATCAGTGTCATCAGTGTTGGCTGCTGCGGAGTGACTGTACTGTTTTGAAAAGTCCATGGAGAGAGACACAGGAGAGTGATAGGAGTTTTGTGGATGACTGTACTTAGTTTCTTGAAGGGCAGATTACTGGGGAGTTTGAAGGCTGGGGTAGGGAGACTTTTGGTGGGGTAGAGAGCCTTGTGTTTTGTTATCCTGTTATTTGGCCTCTTTGATTAGCGTCTATTAATATTAGCCTGCAGCCAGACCACCTTCTAGGCTCCGTGTAGTGTGTGTGGTGTCTCTCTATCAATAATCTCATCCCATCCACTATCTTTATCTTTCCATATTGTTGCCCCTCCTTCTTTTTCCTTTACATTTACTTTCTTCCTTTTTCCCCTCTTTGTCATGGTTTTCCTTTTGTCATATTTTCCATCCCTCGATCTGTGACATGCTTTCACACCTTCACACCCTCCGTCTCGTTCTTCCCCCCTTTGTTTTACGCCTCTCAATCTCCTTCCTCCCGTCCCCTTTCCTCCCTGTTTCACTCCTTCCGTCACACTCTCCCTTCTCATTCTTCCTTTGTCACACCTTCCCTCCCTTCATCCATCCACCATACCCTTCTTCCCTACCTATGTCACAGTCTTAATCCCTCTCTCCCTCCTTTACAGTGTTACTTCCTCTCCCTTCGTTTGTCCCTCCCTTCCTCCCCACCTCCCTTTATCCGTCACACTCTCTTCCTTCTCTCTCCGTCACACCCTCCCTCCCTCCCAGTCACACACTTCCTTCATCTTTTTTTCACGTCTTTCCCTCCCTCTCTCCCTCCCCCATTCCCAGTCACTCTCCATGCACCTCTCCTTCCCCCCCCCCCCCCCCCCCCCCCTTCTTTCCCCCCGCCCCCCCCTCCCTCCTTCCCTCCAATCACTCTCCCTGCCCGGCTCCACTCTCCCGCCATCAATTTCACCTCCTCCACTTTTCCTCAAGTCCTTTTCTCCCTCTCTCTCATCTCTTTCCTTCTTCTTTCCCCTTTTCCTTCTTCCATTTCTCCTTCTTTATCTACTTTGTTTCTTTTCTTTCCCTTTCTTTCCTTCCTTCATCCCCCCCTCTCCCTTTCATTACTTCCTTTCATGTCTCCTTCCCTCCATCTCATATCTCTTCCTTCTTTCCTGTCTCCTCTTTTTCCTTCTTGCTTCTTTTCCCTTCCATTTGTTCGTTACCTCATTTCTCCCATCTTTCTGTCTTCCTATTCCCTTCACCTGTTTCCCCTTTCCTTACTCCATGCTTTTCCTTCTCTTTCCCTCCATCTTTCCGTTTATTTCTTTCCCCATTTCTTTCCCCTTATTCCCCCTTCTTCCTTTCCATTTTCTTCCACCTTCGTCTATCCTTTCCTTCCTTCTTCCTTCCCTCTCATCTTTTTCCATTTTTCCTCCTCCTTCCTTGTTCTCTTCTTCTATTTCCTTGCTTCTGTCTATCGTTCCATTCCTTATTCTCTCTACCTCTCCGTTTCTTACTTTCCTTCTTTCTCTTTCCACCCTCCTTTCTTTCCGCCGTTTCCTCATTTCTCTTCCTCCTTCTGTCTTTCTTTCTTTCTTCCTTCCTTTCTCCCTCACAGTCCTGCCTCTTCCCTTCCTCCTGTTCCTCTTTCATTTTCCTCTTTGCCTCCACCTCCTCTTTCTCTACTTTCCTCCGTCGGCTCTTCCCTCTATCTCCCCGCCCTCTCTTTCCTCTCTCCTACCTGCCCCCTTCTTCCCCTCCTCCCTTTTCCTCTTCCCCTTCTCTATATCTTTCCTTCTTTACCTCTCCATCTATCCGTTCTTTCCCTCTTTCTCCTTTATACTCTGTCTCCTTAATTCTTTCCTCCACCTTCTTCATGCTTCTCTGGATTCCTTCTCTTCTTCCTCTTTTCCCTCTTCTCCTCCCTTTTTTTTCTCCTTTTCTTCATTTCTTAAGTCCTTTTTCTGTTTCCTTAATTTTTCTTCCCTTCTCTTCTGTCTTCTCCTAACCGCAGTCTCTCCTTTCCTTCGTCCTTCCTCCTTTCCGTCCTTCTTTTCCTTTCTTTCATTCTTCTTTCCTCTCCTTCCTCCTGCTTCCGTCTTCTCTTCCTACCTTCTCTCCTCCCTCATCTTTCTCTTCCTTCCTTCCTTTTCCTTTCCTTCCTTCATTTCTTTCATTTCCTCCTCCTTTCCTTTTTTTCATTTCGGGTCCTTCCCTCCTTCTTTTCCTTTCCTTTACTTCCTCCTTTCCCCTTCCTCAGTCCCTTGTTTCCTTCCTATTCCTTTCCCTTTTTTCCCTTTCCTTCTTTCTCCTTTCCCCTATTTTACTTTCTTCTCTTGCTTCCTTGCTTGTTTGGTTCCGTCCTTCCTTCCTTCCGTCTGTTTGTCTTTCTTTCTTTTCCTTTCTTCCTTCCTTCCTTTTTACTTAAGTTCCTCCTCTTCCATTCCTCTCCTGTGTGTGTGTTTTTTTTCTTTCTTCCCTTCCCTGTACTTATATATGCTTCTTAGTTCCTTCCTACTGTTCATCTTCTTTACATACTTCATTCCTCCTTCTTCCTTCCTTCTCTCCTTTTCTTGTTTTTTCCTTCCCCATGCTTTCCTTCCTTATCTTCCTTCTTTATTTCCTCTCCATCTGTGTCTTATTTCCTTCTTTCTGTATATTCTTTTCCTCTCCCCTTTCCCCTCCTTTCCCTCCCTCCCCCTACCTCCCCTCCCCTCCCTCTGACGGCATTAACATATCTCGCCTATAGAGTGTTAACCGTGCCTTCATACTCCTTCTCCTCCCCTCTCCTTCATTCTTATTTCACTCCTACTTCATTCTTTCCTTCTCTCTCATTCTTATACCACTCCGCGTATTTCCTTCCATCTTTTCTTCCTTCCTTTCTTTCCTTCACACAACCCTTCACTTCCACTTCATGCTGCTGTCCTCTCCGATTCCTGTTTTAATAGCCTTCTTTCCTTCCGTCATTTTCGCTTCCTTCCTTCCTCCTCCTTTTTTCTTCCTTCCTCTTCCTTTTTCCTTTCTTCATTCTCATTTCATTCTTTCGTAATGTTCGATTCTGGTTTTACTTCCCTCCCCTCCTTCCTTCCCTCTGTCCTTACCACTGTCCGTCCTTCCTTCCTTTCTGTTCCTTCTGTCCTTTGTCTCCTTCACATACGTCCCTCACTTCAGTTTCTTTCATTCTTATTTCTCTCTCACTTCATCCTTTGCTCCTTCCTTCCCTCCCTCATTTATCTCCATCACTTTCCTCCTATCCTCCCGTCCTTCACCTTCTTTTTGCCTCATTTTCCTTTCCTTCAGTTCCACCCTCCTTCCTTCTCCCTCTCTTCCTCCCTTCCCTCTTTAACCTCCTTTCCTCCCTTGGTACCCCATCCCTTCCCTTTCTACCCCTCCCTTCTCTCCTTCACCTCCCTCCCTCCTTTCCTTCCTTCTGTCTTTCACTTACCTTCCTCCCTTCCTCCGTTTACCTCGATTCCTCTCCCCATCCCTTCCCTTCTCTCTCCCTCCCTCCCTTCCTCCGTTTACCTCGATTCCTCTCCCTTCTCCCATCCCTTCCCTTGTCCCTCCCTCGCACCCCTCCTCTTCAGTCTCACCTCTTAACACCTTTGCATCTTTTTCTTCTCTGCTTACTTTTTCCCCTTTTTTTTCAGATTTTGCCACTTCCCTTAGTTTCGGTCCCCCCCCCTCTCTCTCTCCTCCTTTTCTCTGCCCCCTACCCCTACCTCCCCTTCCATGGCAGGGGGATATGGGGAAGTAATGTGATCACCAGGATTGAATGTAATGCCTTCTACTACCACCGATTGACGCGTGCCGGGGGAGTGGTAGTTGTGGTGGTTGTGGTAGAGATGGTGGTTGTGGTGATGGTCAGGATTGTGATGATTACGATGGTGATTGGTCGTGGTTGTTGCGTAGATAGTGATGGTGGTAGTTGTGGTGGTAGTTTTGATGGAAGTTGTGGTGGTAGTTTTGATGGTAGTTGTGGTGGTAGTTTTGATGATTGTGGTTGTGGTGGTAGTTTTGATTGTGATGGTGATGGTGGTGGCAGTTTTGATGGTTGTGGTTGTGGTGGTTGTTTTGATGGTTGTGGTGGTAGTTGTGGTGGTTATGATGGTGGTGGTTGTGGTATTTGTGATGAGACTAAATATAATGCCGTCTGCTACCACAGTTGTCGCTTAGTGGTTGGTGGTAGTTGCTGTGGTGGTAGTGGTGATAGTTTTGATTACTATGATGGTGAAATATGTGGATGTGGTGGTAGTGATGATGGTTTGTGGTGATGGTGGTGGTGGTTGTGGTTATAATGGTAGTTCTGAAGGTTGTGGTAGCTGTAGTTGGTGTAGTAGTGGTTGTGGTTGTTGTGGTGGTAGTTTAGGTGATAATGGTTATGATACTGCTTGTGGCGGAGTCTGTAGTTGGGAGTGTGGTAGTGATGGTTGTCCTTGGTGGTGGTTATGTTGGTGGTGGCTGTGGTGGTAGTTCTGATGATAGTGATGGGTTTATTTGTGGTAGTGGTGGTAGTTGCGGTAGCTGTGGTGGAGCTGAATGGAGCGCTTTCTACTGCCACATACTAACACAGGAGGATCGTGGTAGCTGCTGAGATGGTTGTGGTTGTAGATGAGATGGTTGTGGTTATTCAATTGCAGGAGGGTTTGTGGTGGTTATGAGGGTGATGGTTGTTCTTGTAGTTGTAGTGGTGGTGGTCGTTTTGTGGTGGTAGCTGTGGTGGTGGTCGCTGTGATAGGATGGAATATAATGCTTTCTGCTGCGGCGGATTGACGTGTGGTGGTTTTGGTAGCAGCTGTGATGGTTGTGGTTGTGGTGGGTTGGACATTCCTGCTGGTTATTAGGGTGTGTGTGTGTGTGTGTGTGTGTGTGTGTGTGTTTAGTTACGAGTGGAGATGGTGGTGATGTTGGGTAGTTGTAGTGGTGATGGTGACTGTGGTGGTGGTTGTTATGACAGCACTGGTACTGTATGGTATGCCTTCCACTACCACACACTGATGTCTGCAGGTTGTGGTAGCTGTGGTTGTCGTAGTAGCTGTGATGGCATGGTAGTGGTGGTGGTTGTGGTGCTTGTGCTGTGGTAGTTGTGATACGATGGAGTGCGATATATCCTACTACCACAGAATAATATTTGGAGGTTGTGGTAGTTGTAGCTGTGGATGTGGTAGGCGTGGTGATGGTGGACGTGGAAAGTAGTGGAAATTTTGATGGTGGTGGTTGTGGTAATGATGTCTGTGATGGAGGTCCTAGCGATGATGGCGGTTGTTGTTATAACTGATTTAATAACAATTTTGTAAACTATGATCTTGAATATGTGGTTGGTAGTAATGTTGGTAGTTGTGGTAGTTATGATTGTAGTTAGCAAGGTGGTAGACGTGGTGAAAGAAGAGTGATGGTAGTAGGTGTGGGTGGTGTTGTGGTGAGGGTGGTGGCAGGGGTCGTCGTCGCAGTGTAATCTAATTGTGATGCAATGATATGGAGATGGTCCTTGTGTTGCAAATCACTGTAACCAGCTTCAGTAACCGTAACAGTAACATCTGTATGGTTTAGTGCTGAGTGATAGTGGTACTGAGGGAGATTATGACTACTTGTTAAAGCCATGCTGTTTCAATGGCTATTTTTTGGCGTTGTGGTTAACAGAGCCATTTTTTTCGTAACCAATGCATTCAGTGGAGTATCGTTTTTATTTATCTATTTATTTCCTTATTTATTTATTTTATTTTGAGGCCGCCAAACGACCATATTTAGCCTAGCAGAGACCCCCTTGTAGTGGGAGCCAGAGCCAGTCCTAAAGAACTCCTGAAGAATGAAAGCCTTATTTCCCCCCCCCCCCTAAAGTCAGACGATTTTATTCATCAGATCCTACGAAATACCGGGGTTAAAGTACTTATATAAATAAAATGTTTTGATAAATTTTTCGGGTTAAAAATTTCGGCGCTTTACATCAAATAATATACATTTGATCATGTTTGTAGGATATAATGCGATTCCTTGTTTTCTGCAAATTAGGTAAAGGTAGTGTGCATTATTATTATTATTATTTTTTTACAGGTACTAATTTTGCTATATTCAGAATTAAAGTTTTAAAAGTTTTGAATATTTCGTCATCTATCATAACATTACTCTTAAATTACGTGCTGTATTGAGGTCTGAACATAGAACACTCATCGTAATGTCTCCTCCAGTTCCAAAATTGGTCGCAAAATTATACATAACTTGAATTACTGTGAGCATATCTTCCCCGCTGCGTAAAGTGAGCAAATCCCCTCCTCCCCTCTCCCCACCTCCTCTGATACATTTAATTTAATTCTCCCAGTAAATAGAAAGTTGAGGAATCTTCTAAATAAAATAATTTTGAAAGTTATTCCGAGCGCGCCTCACCCTCGCGACCAACCGTTTCCCGTCCGGCCGTTGACATTTGAAATTTAAATAATGGACACCGGCAGGTCGTTCCAGCTCCCTGATTGGTCGCCGGGATCCGTGGAAGCCGGCGAGGTCTGCTATAAAAGGCGGGGCTGAGGCACTCTGGGGTCACTCTAGCGGATGAGGTGATGGGGTGAGGGCTTGGAGAGGGCTACGGACACTGATATTAAATCCGGAAAAGGCGTTGGCAGGCTGGAAATGGTGATAGATTTAAAGACAGATTTCTTTTCCATTTTTTCCTTTATTTAGACTGTAAAATATGAAAATTAAGAAATATTTACTATAGAAAGGTGTTTTGATGGAAACGATAGAATTGGACATTTCATTCATATGTTCTATGGGTGGGATATTATGAAGGATGTGAAATATATTAACTACGGTGCCTTGTATTGGTAGTAAAACTAGCTGTAGATTTGACAGATATTGGTCTGAATGACAGGGAATATGTAAACTGCTATAGAACGGTGTCTCAGTAGGAACAGGTGAAGATTTACATGACACCGGTTTTATCTACTGAATAATTTCTGGTGGAATTATAGAGTATGTCTGAAAAGACGTTTATATAAAAAATTTAAAGACAGCTTTATGCTGTATTTTTATCAGAGTAGTGGTATAATCTCAAGGTGGATTGATAGGGAAATGTGTGAATCAGTAAGTCTTTTAGATATAGAGGCAGAAAAAAGGTGAAAGTGAAGGCATAACAGGCAGGCTCAGAAACAGTAATTTTGAGGTGTTTAGGTGATAACAATACAGTATTTGTAGATTTAGTGACCTGTTTTTCCAGATGGAATGCAGGTAAACAGCGAGAAAAAATAAGAATATTTAAAACTGAAAAACGTTTGGGCGATAGTCCTATTATTTTTTTTTTACTTATTTTTAGGCTTCAAGAAAAATGTGAGGAAAAGTATTATGTATAGATGTGAATAAAAAATAAATGGTTGATAAAAATGTTCTCTTTGTAAAGTTGTCGGGATTTAAAGAAGCATAACCAAGATGAAAAATAAAACACCATAGAAACTGGGTAAGTGGTTGGATGGTAGAAACTTGTAGCTTTACCCCTCTGGTATGGTGGCGCAGTTTTGAAGTTTATAATTATTGCTACCTCCAGACGATTCTATTCTGCTAAGAAGACTCGAACAGGAGAGGCAAGATACAGCCAACACCAACCCCTTCACTAAGAATGTATGTTACTGTGTTGGATAAAATCGTCTGCAGGTACAGAGAATAAATTAATAACATACGACATCGGAGTGAAGAGGCTGTGTTAGCGCACGCGATGCAAGAGCGGGTATAGTTTTGCTCGCCACGCGCGCGCGTGTGTGTCTGTATAGGTGGGTGGGTGTGTGAACAACTCGAATTATTTTCATCGGATTTTAAACAAACTTAGTAGAAAGATTGAGAGTCAGCAAGTGGTTGTTCTTCGAGTATTATATTTAGAACAATAGGTCAAAGGTCAAGGTCACAGGGCTAGCTCAAAGTTTGACCTAGCAAAGCCAAGTTCAGTAGTTTTCACCTGATTTAGACCAAACTTGGAGGAAGGACTGAGAACAAGGTAAGAACGAGTTTCGATTCTGAGATAGAATCATAGCTCAAGGTCACAGGATGAGAACAAAGTTGGATCCCTGTGTCTAGAAGTGAATAAAATAATTATTCTGATAAAGGACAAATTTGGTGGCAATGTTCAGGATCAGCCACGGGATTGACCATATATATATTTTTTTAGAACAATAGATGAGAGGTGAAGGTCACAGGGCAGTGTCAAGTTAAAGTTTTTATTCGATTTATATCATAGTATGTGGAAGTGTTCCGGATAAGGCAGGGACAGAGGGATTAAATTCTGAGAACACTTTGTTAGTGCCACAGGGAAAGATCAAAAGGCAATGTCTCAGGCCAAGGTCAACTCAACGTTGAACCGATTTGGACCAAACTTGGTGGAAGTGTTAAAGATAAAGCAAGAATGAAGCAACTTAATTTTGAGGGCAATCAGCCAAAATTCATGGTAACAGTGGAGTCAAATGATTGGGCCTAAGACCAATTGGTGGGCGCGGGTATTTCCCTCTCTGAGTGTTTCTTCTTGTTATTTAGGTATTACTTTGGAGGAGGCGCTATGCTCCGCGTCAGGTAATACTTGGAGGATATTGTGAGCAGTATTCAAGTCTGTGGCTGTAAATTTGATTGTATCCACTAAGAAGCTCAGTCCAATCACCTATTGTTGGTTCATTCTTGCTGCTTCCAGACGACATTATTCAGCTTTGGAGATTTTTTTTTTTTTAAGTAGAGGGGGTAAGCTAATGACTTAAAATACCCCTGAATACGAGAAGCCTCCCAAAAAACTGAATATAATTGTTTAGCGGTAGCAAGAATAGACTTTAAAAATCAGCGGGTTAATATCACCGTATTTTTGTTAATTTTATTAAGTACAGGTAATATCCAAACCCATGTACGAAAAAGTAGGTGTGGCGCGTCATGTGTTGACTCATAATGATGATGATGATAAAGAGGGTGCTGACAACATCATTACTTGTGATGGTCTTACAAGTTTTAGACCGGCAGTGGCAAGTTGGCTACGAGGTCTTGCTTATTCGACTTGATGGTATATAGCGGTAATGATGATGATGGTGATAAAGATGATGGTCGTGAAGGTGATGCTGTTGATGGCAAATCCTCCGTCCATTACTCCATGTGCTGTATTTAATCCTCTCATGGTGGAAACTACTCATCCATGATAAATTCTGGGCTGATACCACGGGGTTTGAGCTGCAGCGAACCATTACAGCCTGTAAACTAGAAAATTAGAGAGCGCATACCTCTGCCAATGTCATTGCCATTAAAAAGGATCCAGATCCGGATTCGTTGAGATGTTGTGTGGAATACGTAGGATCTGGATCCGCCCCCAAATTTAATCAATTGTTCCGTGACCCATGGCCCACTCCTCCACAAAATTTTATTGAAATTCACTGACAATTTTTGGAGATATTGCGCGGAATACACAGGATCCGGATCCGCCCCCAAATTTAATCATATTTCTTTTTGGCCTATGGCCCACCCTTCCAAAAAAATTCATTGAAAATCATTGAGAACTTTTGGGGATACTGTGCGGGATACTCCGGATCCGGATGCGGATCCGCCCCAAAATTTAATCAATTCTTTCTTGGACCATCACCCACCTTTCCACAAAATTTCATTGAATTCTTGGAAAACTTTTGGAGACATCGTGTGGACAAACAAACAAGCATAGGTGAATACATAACCTCCTCCAACTTCAGTGGCGGATTAATGATTATATACAGCATATGGTCTTCATTAATCCTGTTACGGTGGCGTCAACTCCAGTATTTTATTTGGGCCAACGTCAAACGATTTAACACCTGAGACAGAATAATAAAAACCTAAGTGTTCGTCAGTTACCTACAAAGCTGGTAAAGAATCATATTAGTAGTATTAGTAGAAGTAGTAGTTGTTGTTGTTGATGTAGTAATAGTTGCAGTAGTAGTAGTAGTAGTAGTAGTAGTAGTAGTAGTAGTAGTAGTAGCAGTAGTAGCCTCGGGTTCGTATAACTGGGCAGCAGAACTCCCGGTTATATGGGTGCCACCACATGAAGGTATCCCTCTCCAGCAGGGCTAAGGAAACGTGGGGTCTTGATTCCATAGACTTTTTCCCCGTGTGGGAGGCAGTGCGGAGAGCCACCGCCAGCAGCAGTTTTTACCCATTCAGTACCGTCACTTTTTATTTTATTGTTAGGACAGACTTGGAATTAGAGGGGCTAGATATAGGCTGTATTAATTTCTTTACTAATATTATTTTTTGTATTCTTTTCTAGCTGCCATCAGATAATTCTACTTAGCTGGGGAGAGATTTTCAGACTGGAGGGATTAGCCTTCCTGAATCCCTCCGCTGCAGTTCACCACCTCAGAAGTTCAATGCACATGCCTCCAAGTCGCCAGGATAAAATATAATAATCCGTCATCCTCCTGAAGGGGTAAATCTGTATCAGCACCTCTTCTCTAGCCCTTACATTCCGGTGAAATGTTTGGCACTGTATTCTTGACGGCCTCAGACGATTTTGTTCAGCTTAAGAAAGGCCTCATACTGAAGAGAAGTAATAAAGCATGTGTCTAACCCCTCCAGTGCAAGCAGTCTCCCCTGGGCTGAAGGTAATCGTCTAGAGGTGTGAGGATGAAGTAGGAAGAATATACGTCATCGGAGAGAAAAATTGATAAGTATCCCCTCGCTCTTGATACAAATGACCTGTGTTTATGTGTACCCATTTTCTTCCTCTGAACATGTAGATATTTAACCCCTTCTCGGTCGATACAACTCTAGTATTATATTCCTACTGACTGCAGATGATTTTATTCAAATGAGCCTAGGGATTGTATTCTTCTCCCTTAAGTAGGCTCCCTAGCACCTCTTCCTTAGCGATTTATTTTTAGATATGTCTGATTAATATCCTTTAGTACGTTATTTATGCAGAGTATGGCAGTTATTGATGGATTTATGTACCACAGACGGGGACAGTAACAAAATCAATCAATCACGAAAAGGTGTTACGGGTCTAAGTCACAAGAACCTGAGAGTGTTAACAGTGGCACCGCTAACCCCCTTCATGGTGGAGACAACTCTAGTATTCTGTGTCAGCTAAAGCCAGACGATTTTGTTGAGCTGAGTGAGTCTTGGGGGGTTGAGGGTGTTTGTATGTGGAAATCTGAGAGAGAGAGAGGGGGGGGGGGGGGAAA
>JAGKTI010031097.1:0-12223 GCA_018397915.1 Birgus latro
TCAAGATCCGTTCATTTCGAGATGCCTGGACACACTGTGTTTGAAAGACTGGAGATTATAGGAAGTAGGAAATACAGACAGAGGAAGACAGTTCCAGAGTTGACCAGTTGCATAAATGAAGGACTGGGAGTAATGGTTAACTCTTGCATTAGAGAGCTGGACAGAAAAGGGATGAGAGGTTATCGCTAGACGAGTACTACGTGCCCGTCGTAGAGGTGGAGGGATGCTAGCAGACAGTTCAGAGGAACAGTGGCCATTGAAATAGCGATAGAAAAGAGATAAAGATGCAACAGTGCGGCGAAGAGACAGAGGTTGAAGGGAATCAGTAAGAGGAGGAGAGTTAATGAGACGAAAAACCTTTGACCCCACCCTATTGAGAAGGGCTGTATGTGGGGATCCTCCTCATACATGAGAGGTGTACTGTTGAAAACCATTATTTGTACATTTTTCCATTTTATCTGGACAAAATGTTTGCATCTGGATGGAAATTATGACCATGTGAACATTTTTGCATTTTTTCCCCCCTCTTTTTTGGGGGGGCCGTGGTGATTGCTTGCTTGTGGTTGATGGGTCTGGTTGACCTTAATTATTGCTTGCCTATGGTTTATGGGTCTGCTTGACCAGATGAGTAGTGTAAAACACCAAAATAAGTGTTGTACAATGTACTGTAGTGGCCTTTTACAGTGGCCTTCAGAGTTAGGGTATGTACAAAGTGGGGGCAGGGGAGAAGTCCACTGTCCGGACAGAGCCACTATCTAGACATGTCTTTGGCTTTATTATGTCAGATAATCGAGGGTTTACTGTATATAAAATGTCTTTTGTAATACTGTATTTCATTTTTAATGTACTGTAATGCATTTATAAATCTTTACCAATTTCACATAGACTTATATTTCAGGTACAACTTGAGAAGTGAACCAAAGAAGATGGGGGAAGTGAGTGCCTACTCAGTGTTCAATCCCAACTGTGAATCCATAGATGGAACATTCACAGCGGAACAGTTTGAAAGAGAACTTTTACATAAGATGTGATAATAATTATAGAATCTGTTTTAGTACACCATTTGCAGAACATGACGGGAACATTCATGAGGACACAGACTGACCAGATTTGTGAAAAAAATATTTATATATCCATGTTTCCCCTATATATACATATATATATATATATATATATTTATACAATCATGGCAACAATTGGTTTTGAGTTTTGTACTAAGTGTTGTTTTAATTACACCAACTGACTTCTGTTGTAATTTAATATTGCTCAGAAGTTTTGTGGGTTAGCTGTCCCATGCAGGTATATACAGATGTGGTCGCCCACCTTCGAGGTAAAAAGAGATCACCCCAATTGGGGACATAACCCATCTTCAGGGTAAGTTAGGGTTTAGACCTCATGGGGAGTTAGTCTTTCTGGGGGACTTAGGTGACCCAGAGACAGGGCTAGCCCCCATTGTGAGGGTAAACTGCTAGTGGGTTACCCCATTTGGGATGTTAGCCCACCAAGGGATGGGGATAGCTGCCATTAAAGGTTCCAGTTCCCCCTTGGAGGGTAAAGGTGGGTGCACATTCTTGGGGTAATAAAGGAATGGGCAGCCTCCTCTGGGGGAAAGGGGGGAGCAGCTCTCCTTGATGAGAGAAAAGGGAGACAGTACCCCTTTTTTGGGGAAAAGAGGAGAGCAACTTTCCTTTTGGGGAAAAAGAAGGAGTAGTCCCCCTTTGGGTTTAAAAGAGGTTCAGCCCCCCTTTGGGGGGAAAGAGTAGGGCAGTCCACTTCCTATGAAAGGAAAAGGGGGTTGTAGGTCCTCTTTGGAGGAAAAGAGGGAACTGCCCTTTCTGTAGAGGGAAAAGAGGGAATAGAACCATTTGTATGAGGGAAAGGAGGAACAGCCCTCCCTTTAGAGGGAAAAGAGGACATAGAACCCTTTGAGTGAGGAAATGGGGGCATCCTCCCTTTGGAGGGGTAAAGAGGAGGTGGTCTTCCCTCCAGGTGGGGGGAAAATCTGAGGGCATCCTGCTTTATTTGAAAGAAAGTTGCTAATGTTGTGGCCCCAGATTGTTATGGATGTGAACCTGGTGGTCTGTAGACTGAAATTAACCCTCTTCAGGAGTCTACCACCCTCCTTTTGGGGACAGGGAGGGAGATATGAGGCATTTGTATAACTGAGCAGTGGAGCCATCCATTTATATCAGTGTCACCTCATGAAGGCATGTCTGTGCAGCACCATGGTAACCAAGTACCCCACAATTCTATGCCTGGTGGCATAGTGGGTTAAGGTGGTCCAGTTGGCTATGGCCTTTAAAGGGTAAAAACCCAAGGGTTGATTGAGAGTTTTGTTATTCGCTTAATCCCACCTGGGGATGAGTGACGGGTCATCCTTGCCTTAAACGTCAGGATTCATTACCTTAGTACTGAGCACCCATGCTACTAAGGAGTCGATGTAGATTTAATTTCATTTAAAATTATACATATATACTTGTATAAGGATAATAAGCAGCTTCCAGACCTCTCAAGGTGCTGGAGACTGATGTCTTCACATTATGGTACTGATATAACATGGCTCACTGCCTAAGTGTACAAACATACCTTGAGTTCCTCCTTTTCCCCTGAAATGGGGATGATAAGCTGCAGGAGAAGGGCAGATCCAGCTTGCAGTCCATGAAATTCACATTTCAGATGAGGCTGTGACCACAAAAACAGAGTATTCCCCATTTTTTTTTTTTTTTTTAAGGAAAAAGGGAAGGATTGGTAACTTGCAACAATAATTTCCTATAAAGAAATAAAACAGAAGGAATCTATAATTTCTATACTGAGTTCAACCTGGCAAAGATTACTAGTGACTTTTACACATTTACTTAGTTGATGAGCAGGTGTTGTCAGATTGGATGGTCGATTTAGCCAGTAACCAAGGAGACTCATCCTCAAAGCAAGGGCTCATCAGATTTCATGCATCCATGATTTAGTACAGTATTCAAGTTGTTGGAATACCTCAGTTTCTATCAGATGAAAACAGTGGGTCTATTTTCTCTCCATTTATCCATCATCCCCCACACCTCTGTACCCCCCCCTAGTGGTTTACTGTCCCCCAATGGGCCTACCATCTCCAATGGACCCATTTCCCCCAAGAACCCATTTTCCCTCAGGGCCCTATTTTACCTTGCACCTCCTTTCCCTGTGGACCTGTTTTCACCCAATGACCTATTATATTTTCACCTGGGGACCTATTTGTACCTGTGGACATATTTTCTCCCATGGACCTATTATATTTCCCCTCATGGACCTATTTTACTTCCTCATGGACCTGTTTTTACTGATGGACCTATTTTATTTCCACTTGGACTTGTCACCCTTGGACCTATTTTCCCCCACGGACCAGTTTTATTTCCACTCATGGACCTGTTTTATTTCCATTCATTGACCTATTTTCTCCCATGGACCTATTTTATTTCCATTTGTGGACCTATTTTATTTCCACTCATGAACTTACTCTCACTCATGGACTTATTTTATTTTCACTCATGGATTTTTTGTCAGTAGGTTCACAGTTCAGATGAGCCTTGGGTTGTAACTGCTATTACTACTACTACCCTCAGCATACATACCAGCCACCCTCCCCCTTCCTTTCATCATATCCAAACATACTAGTTTACATCTCTTCCCTAATGGTACTTCTGCCAGTTCTCTCACAGGACACTTTTCTCAAGTCAGTCACACCTTGAGAGCCAAAGACCCAACAGTTTTTCGTATGCCTTTACTTGGCAAGGGATTTTTCTCTTGCAGGTTATTTCCCCTAACTCAGTGGCAGTGGAGCCTCCCAGTTGTATCAATACCACCACATGAAGGCATCCCCCACCAGGACAGGTTTACACTTCAAAGACCAACACAACTAATAGATGGAGGGGTTGGTTGTGTAGGAACTTAAAGTATTTTTGAGTGATGGTATAGGGTGTTGAAAATGGTTGACATTTCATAGGTAATACTGAAAATTCATATGTTTGTTTTTTTGTTTATTTTCTTTATAATGATTTACAGAAAAATTGGATATTAAAGCTCCTTTGGTGCATATAAATGCTGATTTGAGTTCTAGATGTCCAAAAAAGGTGTGAAATATTGATATATATTGGCGACATGTTGTTAAGGCCCCAGGTTCATCAGTAAGATGGACGCAGTGGACTGGAGGCTCAAATTGCCCTTCTCCACCATACTCGTTCAGGGGATAGGGAAGTGGTTGAGGGATGTTAGTATAATCAGGCAGTTGAACCACCTGTTTAATGTATCTACTGAGCATTGAGGTCTTACTGTACAAGACGTTTAAGAAAAATGGCTGTCTACATCAAAAACAAAAAAAAATGTGTGTAGGTCTGTAAGCATTTGTATGTATCCAGTATATTTCAGAGGATTCTGTAGTGCATCCTTATCATAAAATGTGTACAGTGCTTGCTCCAATTTTGCGAGAATATGGTCGACAAAAAACCTCGCAAAATCGAAATTCGCAAAATTTAAACAATTAAATATATGCAGTAAAGGTAAATTGGTCGACATCACCCCAAGGTAAGCACTTTTTCCCACTCGTTCTCTCGACTCTGCCCCTTAATTTTATGATGATAAATGAAACAAACATGGACTGATGTATTGTACAGTAATATTATTATGAAAACACTGATGTGAAGACTGGCGTGGTGTACAGGACTGGTGGCGGGGCAAGGCTTGGGTGCGACTACTGTGGAGTAAACAAACGTGGCGGGGCGGCAGAACACCGAACTAGGAGGCACAGTACGCCCAGCGAACCACTACGTCACTACTCCGCATGGCAAAGTGGTGCGGGAAGACGACTTTCCCACCACCTGACCTCGCAAAGTGTGTGATCGCTCGCAAAGTTTATAAATGTTAAAAAATAAATGACTTGGAACTACCTCGCAAAATTGGTGATTCGCAAAGTTAAAGTTCGCAAAGTTGAAGGATGTACTGTATATTGTGTGTGTAGGAGCTCTGTAAGCATTTATATGTACCCAGTACCCAGTTTGAATGTAATGGAGATGAGGTGTCTGAGGAGTATGTGTGGAGTGACGCATATGGATCGAGTGAGAAATGATGAAGTGCGAAGGAGAACTGGAATTGTTCGGGAGAAGGCTGATCGAGTTGAGCAGAGGGTGTTGCGATGGTTTGGGCATATGGAGAGAATGGATAATGAGCGATTGGTGAAAAAGATAACTAGATCTGATGTGAGAGGTGTAAGGCTGAGAGGAAGACCACGAATAGGATGGATGGACAGTGTGAAGAGAGCGTTGGATGCGAGAGGATTGTCTGTTGAGCAAGGAAGAGTGGCTGTGCGTGATAGAAACGAATGGAGAGAAATTGTGAATGAATAAATGATGACGCAGCCCTGAGGGGATATTCTCCTGCATTTTGTCTGATCAGCTGATCAGGTCAGGTGCAGGTAAGGGGCTGGATCCATTATGATGTGGCAGGGGTAAACCAGCTTTGCTGTCGGGCCCTGCTGCGGATGTCACTGACTGCACTGCGTGGTTGCCCCTTGTGCGGTGTGGTGCGGTGAGGATCTGTCCCTTCTCCCCTTTGGGGCTAAGATGCGAATAAATGTGTATGAGTGGATGAGTAAATTGGTAGTGTGTTGACCTGTCTCGGCTACCTCCCTTTTCTTGGAGGAAGCAGCCTAGGTATATAGATAGATAGATAGATAGTATATTATTTCTGAAGCATCAGTTGTTCATCATCATCATCATCAAGAAATGTATATTATCATGGAAAGGCATGAATAAAGACTGGGATGTGTGAAATCAATGGTTGTCAGTACTGTATTTCATTGGGCTGCCTTGTTATACCCATGTGGATGTGATAGGAAGCATTAAGAGAAATACACTGAGGTGGTTTGGCCATGTGGAGAGGATGGAGAGTGAGAGACTGATGAGGAGAGTGTATGTGAGTGAGGTGGAGGGGGGGGAGAGGGAGGGGGAGACCAAGGATGAGATGAAGGGATGGAGTGGAGAGGTATATGAGATGGGGGTGTGAGCTGGGAGCAGGGCAGTGAAATGGCGGGGGACAGGGCAACATGGAGGCGATTTGTTTGTGGTCACCCCTTATGAGATTAAGGTGTCTGGCAATAGATAGATGGAATAGACAATCAGAGTACACTACTTCCTCATTATTGACTGGATTTTGTCTGTGGTTTTGAGTATAGAGACTTTTTTTTGGGAGTGGGGGGGAATTATTTCCAAGGCAGTAAAAAAAAAAAAAAAAAAAATGTGCTTCCAGCAAGGTGTCACGGGGTTTCTTCCTGGCAGACCATTAAAAATAAAAAAAAATAAAAAAATGAAAAATAAATAAATCCTTGCAAGGCATTACTGTCAAGGTCTTTCTGCCAGGTCACAGGTTAACTGCTTTCAGGTCTACTCATATCCATTTACAGTAAACTCAACAATCCAGCATAATTCAGCCAAGCCCTAAGCTTGTAAAATGCTGGATATTGCATAGTACCCCCCATCAGCTCAGTATTCAGCATCAAGCCGGGTATTTTGTTACTGTCCGTCCCAACCCTCTATCCCATGAATGAAAGATGAAAATTAAGCATCAAATACAATGAATTATGATAAATTACAGTAATACAGAGCCGATTGACTACTTTTTACAAGGCGGTTGATACACCTCAATGGCGGATATTGCATAGAACCTCTGGTTACGTCCTGTTTAGGGGCTGAATATTGCATAATTTTGCACTGAATGTTGCTCATTTTTAAACACAAAATATTCAAAGTGTCTGTAGCTTCTTCTGTGGCAAATAATAAAATGTTTATGTTAATATGCAAGCAGACAGCACCAGACTTTGTCTCCATTGTGTTAAGTAGCCAGTCACCTACTTTTACCTGTACTCATTTTCATCTGTCTCACTCTCTGTCTGTCTAAATATCTGTCTATCAGTCTGTCTGTCTATCCATCTATAGTCAGATGCCTCAGTCCTGTAAGGGTTGGCCACAAATAGATTGCCTTCATGTCACCCTGTCCCTTGCAATTACACTGCCCTCCCCCAACTCATACACCCCTTTCTCATATACCTCTCCACTCTGTCAGTCCATCTTATCATCAGTCTCCCCCTCCACCTCACTCACATCACTCTCCTTGTTAGTCTCTCACTCTCCATAATGTGTGAGTGGTTGCATTATAATTTTGTAATGAACTTATGAAGGTGGCCATCGGAAAATTGGTATCGACAATTTTGCGTATTGACAGCCATCGTAGGAATGCAACTTGTTTTGGTAGCGAGGGAGATGTTTTATTATGTATGTGTGGCATTTACAGTTAAGTTAGATTTCTATTTATATATTTATTTATCTGTCAATCCATCTATCTATCTATGGCCAGATGCATCAATCCTGTAAGGGGTGGCCACAAACAAATCGCCTCCATGTCACCCTGTCCCCCACCATTTCACTGCCTTCCCCCCAGGTTAGGTTTGACTTGAATAATAGCCATCAATAAGGACATTTCCACATCCCAGATGAGGTGTCTCCAAGTGAACATTATTTATTTATTATTTTCATTTTTATTTTTATTATTTTTATTTTTTCTTAACCTCTCAGTGGGCGCCGGTGTTGAACAATGCCATCCAGTGCCGGTGGCATCGAATTAGCCGGATCTGTAAAAAACTGTGAACAATTATGGGAAGGGAAGGAAGGTCACTGGTATGTTTACACAACCCTATGCTACCATCCAAGCACTAAGGTGGTCACTTAACCTTGGATGTGTTTGCCCATATACTGTGCTGTACTGTACTGTATTTATAATGGCACATGCACGGTAATTTTATTAATTCTTCCATAAATCACAGGATGGGTTTAGGAATACGAAAGACACATTGCCAGGTGCACACATGATTCTCTTCACACATGTAAGAGGAAATTTAGATTTTAGCAATAAATAAAAAAAAAAAAAATGGTCCCGGGGCTGGCATGAGGTGCTTTCAGATGTGTTACGCCATGGCCATTGAGGGATATAGACGGGAATTACTGGAAGGCATTTTCATGGCAGTTAAAAGATATGACATCATAATTGGTCTGATAGTTAAGAAAAAAAATATCAAAGGTTTAGAGCTGTGTATTTGTTGCTGCTTAACCCCAGTAATGAAATGGCAGGGGACAGGGTGACATGGAGGTGATTTGTTTGTGGCCACCCCTTAAGGGATTGAGGTGTCTGGCATTAGATAACTCCAGTCTATGTGGCCAAGCAGACCCATTGATCACAGGTAGGTAACTGGTTGTGTGGGGTCTCCAATGGGTACACTACATTACATACACCACGTAGAGATCGGCTCCCGCTTGTGCTGCACACCACCTCACCAGGGCCACACCAGCGCCCTTCCCTGACAGTGAGGTGCAGGGAAATATGAAGAGTGTGGCTTCTGGGTGGATGCTGCAACTGCTTCACCCAGGGTGCACAGCATTCAGCACATGTAGGGTCTTGCATAGTGGAAATGTTTTTGGTGTTTTTCAGGTATGTTTGACTCCTCCAGGGGAGTAGGGGGGGAGTCTGGTACCATACCACTGGAAGGCAATTTCCATGACAGTTTTAAAATTATTTTACTTCAGTAGCTGAGGAGAAAAAGGTTTTGTGTCTCGGCCATGGAAATGTTTACAGGCTGTATGGAGCAAGAATTTTACCCACAGAATTTAGGCTGAAGCACCTGAACAGACAGGTCCCATCAGGGGGAGGCGGTGGCTGAATTGGTAGAGCGGGGGCCTGCAGCCCTAATGAACCCAGGTTCAAATCCCATCTGAGACAGCCCTAGCATGTATTCAATATGGACGGTGGGTGTTAGTGCCAAAGTGGTGACATGTGGTGGTGTATGGTATTTAGGAGGACTACTGGTCCTTGGGAGCAGGCTGTGGAGCCTATGCCCAGAGTCAGACACAGAAAAAAAGAAGAAAAAAAAAGATGAGTGGGGTATGGTAATGGAGGACTGCTTGGAGAACCAAAACTCAAATACTGGAGTACGTAACTAGAGGATTATATTGTACATGTACACCATATTATACACTCGAGGAGCTACTGGACTAAATTCCTGTATATCGGAAAAAGTCCGATAAAGCCAGAAGCAGTCCGGACTGCCTGACCACTTCAGCTATGTTCACCACAATCTATCTATCTATCGCCAGACGCCTTAATCCCGCACGGGGTGGCCACAAACAAATCGCCTCCATGTCACTCTGTCCCCTGCCATTTCACTACAATAAGGTAAATAAAAGACATGTTTATCAGTGTACAGTACATTATTATTATATATACAGTATTATACCATTTGATTAATGTAGTGAAGTTATAACACAGTACAATACCACAGTGGTAGTCAAAACAGTTTAAAAACCGTTCATGTGATCCGGACTAATGTCTGATATATTGGAAAAAGTCTGGATTAGCAAGGGGAAGTCTAGATGTCGCTTTTATTGGAATTTCGCATTTTTCGGAATGGTTTGCGCCCCAGTTAGTCTGTTATAGAGAGGTCTTATTGTATACACCATAGCATTATGTATTGTTGTATTGCACTGTTACAATTATTACACCATTATACCTTGTACAGGTATACCCCGGTTCAACGATGCAATTGGTTAAGTAAAAACCCATCACTAGGCGGAGTATTGTATATTGGGGTAGCTTTAACACGTAAAGTATAGGGATGTGTTTTTCAGCCTTGGGTTTCCCCCTCAACCAAGTCCTAAACCTACCCAGATGAGTTCAAAAACAGGTTTCTAGCTAACCTAAACCCCAAAGTAGCTTTAAAACAAGGTAAACTAAGCCAAAAAGCAGTTTGTAACTCACTTAAACCCAAAATTAAATTTGAAAATAGTGAAATATGTCTGGGAATCGGGTTGGATTAACTGACCTCCAGAGCGATATCAGATTTTCGTACTCGCATTGCCAAACTTGGGACTAAATTGCCCATTCTTTTATCATTACCCGATGACATGTCGTAAAAGTACCCCCGCTAATACCAATACACGAGTCCTGTATGAGACAGCCCTAGCATGTATTTAGTATGGACGGTGGGTGTTAACGTCGAAGTGGTGACATGTGGAGGTGTAGGAGAACTACTTGGCCATGAGATGGGCCACTGCCCTAGAGAACTAGGCTCTGAATCCTTTGCCCAGAGTTGGACATGTAAAGAAAAAAAATATATACAGTATATATAATAATTATTGTTTTTTCATGTAGGGCATGTTTGTATAATGGGACCCTCCTGTATAGTGGATTCCTGGTGGCACAGTTGATAAAGTTCTCAGACTGGAGTGTGCCTGGCCCACGTACCACAGTTTAAGCCCAAGAGATGATCAGAGGTTTTTCAATCATGTACAGTCATGTTCATGTGTATCAATACACAGGTAGTGGTGTTGTCTACTGTTGTGCCCACCGTTGGTAGGATGTTAAACCATTTCACTTCCTACCTGGTTAAATTATGTTCAGTGTATCAGGCAGTAAGTGCAAAAGTTCCATATTCCAGAAGCAGTGACCAGTACAATAGACAACACCCCCACATGTGTATCAGGACTCATGAATGCGACATTACTTGCCACTGGGGTGTAGCTCACTCAACTACCCTTAAATGTTGTAGATTAATGGTAGCCTTGTCTCAAACTCCTATACCCTGAAAGGAGCAGAATGAGATTTGGTATTTACCAGTACAGTATACCATTTGCATTCACTTCACTCAAGCAAGCAATATCTGTGCAGCAAGTGAATTTATTTTTAATAGCTTTCAAGAATATTTACTTACAGATCAACATACAGGACATATTCATGCCATATCCATTGTTCAGCAGCTTCAAGAAAAATTCAGAGGAAAGAAAAGGGAACTGTAATTTGTTTTTGTTGATTTGGAGATGGCCTTTGACAGAGTCCCTAGAGTGGTGGTGAAGTGGACAATGAGAAAGCTTGGGATGGAGTGGCTGGTTAGGGTGATAATGGCCATGTATGTGAGTGCTCACACTCAGGTAAAAGTGAATGGAGATTTGAGTGATGAATGTTCCGTGAGTGTTGGTGTACATCAGGGGTCAGTTTTGAGCCCCCTGATGTTTATCATGGTACTTGAAGCCCTCTCACGTGATTTCAGAAGTGAACTCCTGTGGGAGATGTATACCGATGATTTGATGTTGATTGCAGAGAATGAAAGGGAGGCAGAGGAAAGATTTAGGAAGTGGAGAGATGGTATGGGGTACAAGGGCATAAGAGTAAATGCAGATAAAACAAAAGTACTAACATCTAGGGCTGGCAGCAGTGCTGTCAAAACAGGGAAAGTGGCCATGTGTGATTTGCTGCAAGGATGTGGGAAGTAATTCTAGCTTGTGCAGTGTTTGTGATAAGTGGGTGGATAAGATATGTAGTGGTATTAGAGGTAGACTGCAAAATAATGCAGTGTTTGTGATAAGTGGGTACATAAGAGATGTAGTGGTATTACACGTAGTCTGCGAGATAATGCTGATTTTATGTGTGTAGTGTGTTGGGGAGAGAAGGTACAGATTGTCAGGCATGAAAGGATTTAACTTATTGGTGAATCTCCTGAGTGTGTGAAAGAGTTTTGTTATTTGGGACACATGTTATGTGTAGGGAGTGGGGCTGGAGCCTGGAGCAGCTCCGTGGCTAGAGTGAGGAGTGCTTGGAAGATGTTCAGGGAGTTGTTGCCTCTCCTGACATTGAGAGGGCTCTCCCTCCGTGCTGAGGGATCTTTGTATGCAGCGTGATTGCTGTATGGTAGTGAGACCTGGGCAGTTAGGATATTCTTAGTTTCAAACATACGGAAGTGGCAGTGATTAGATGGATATGTAGCGTGTCCTTGAGTGCGGGGGGGGGGGGGGGGGGGCTAGAATTTTATAAAAAGGAAGGATGGGATTGGAGTGTATTGGTGTTGTGATGAGGAGGGGTAGATTGAGATGGTCTGGGCGTGTATATAGTCATTGCTGGGCATGGTGAGAGGATGGAGGGTGACGTGTGTGGAGGATGAGAAGTGTGAACTTCAGAGAGAGAGTTATGGGAGGCAGACCAAAAAAGATATGGGTGAGGTCATAGAGTGTAACTTCAGAGATAAGAGACTGAACTGGGAGGCTGCCAGAGATCAAGTGGCATGGAAAGATGCCTTTGGGTGACCAAGGCCAATGCAAGTAAGCAGGTTGGAGCCTTTATAAACAATACAGTACAATGCAGTGATGGATGTAAAGGTTAGATT
>JAGKTI010031099.1:0-12222 GCA_018397915.1 Birgus latro
ATAAATTCAAATAGTCAAAGTACCGCCCCTACACTGGTGGCTTAATGCGGTGAGATTTAGATAGATCATATTCATTTTAAGGGAACCTAAAATTCTCTCCCTTACAAAAGGAGAAATCTAAGGTGAGACGAACGTTCTTTCACTCTTTGTTACTGAGGCTATTCCTATGTTGAGAGGAAGGTGGAGATTGAAATATAGACAACATTTGGTTGTTTGGAAGACATCAGAAGTATAGTTTCAAATTGCCAAGACGTGATATGAACTCACACATAAGTATCCAGACTGTCCGTGTTATATAAGATAAAAGAATTATAGTTTTAAGTTCCCATGATATGACAAACACAGAACTGAATACCGAGATTGTTTTTATTCTGTACAGGTTCGTGGGGCGGGTGTGTTGAAACTGGAGCATCTACAGGGAGCATTCATAGCACTGGGGCTGGGGGTTGGTCTGGCTGCCTTTACCCTGGTGTTAGAGTGTATTGTGAAGAGTCAGTAAGTTATTTCCTTCCACTGACAACATCGTCAAAACCATCACCACGACCATCGTACACCATCTTTGCCACAACAAAAGTTGGAGCATCTACAGGGAACATTCACAGCACTGGAGTTGGGTGTTATTGTGCCTGCCCTTAACCTACTGCTCGATTGTATTGTTGAGTCAGTACATCATTCAACACGACAAACAACTACATCAACACCACACAATAACAACATCAACACCACCGCTACACAACCTGGAGTATCTACAAGGCGACTTCAAAGCACTGGGCTTGGGTGGTGTTCTGGCTGCTCTTATCATACTGCTAGATTGGAATTCTAAGGGGTAACGGAGCTTTTCCACTATCACAAATTAACCACACTGACCAACATCACCTCGCGCGGCCCGAGAATCTCAGAGTAGCTTCGTTTCCCCGGGCAAGCACCACATCTCCCAACACAACACAAAGAGCAGCACTGTTTTTCCTTCACTAAGAAATGACTCTCGGGTGGTCATTTCTTGACGACTTCTTCTAATTGCTGGCACTGAGAGCAGTCCAGGACCCATTAACAAATACATATGTCCAAAATGCTCAAAACCCATTACTTGTAGTCGACAAAGGGTTCAGTTCAGTGCAGTGTTTGTGAGAACTTAGACACATTTCACTTGAACAACACTTGCATCCAGAGAACATTATACAAACACCTGGACCAGCGCCTTATGCTCGTTCTCCCCACCAGTCCCTCTCCTACTTCCTCCACACCTCCTCAACGTAACCCACTGATCCTTCCCACACCATCCAATCTCCCAACCCCTTCCTTTACACTCCAGTATAATCTACCTCAAACCTTAGCTCCATCACAACCTTCTACCATTTCCCATCCATCCACACCCCCACCACCCCCTCATGCTGCAGTACCCAACACACATCATACATAAGTATTAAAATTCTTCAAATAAACATGGATGGCATAAACACCAAAAAATAAATCTCACAATTCTTCAAACAACGAAAGAGACACATCGCCATCCTACCAAAAACAACCTATGCAGAACACAAAAAACACCTACATTTCATAATTTCACCACCACCAGACAAGACCGGGCCGACGGCTGTGGCGGTGGACCCATCACCCTGGTACAACAGTCCATCAGATTTTCAGATACTAGTGCACATGACACCACAACAGAAATATAAGCAATAAAAATACGCACTGATAACAAATCACACATAAACAATCGCCAATACATTCATTCTCCCCCAGTCATCCCCCACAATACCACACAATTACTCTCTTCAAATACACCACATCACTAACTGACTCGACACCATCCTGGTTGGTGATTTCAATGCCAAGGCGTCAGCCTGGCATGTCAACAACCCTGACACAGACAGAAGGCTGGTACTACAATCCCAAACAGATAATCTTTTCATCTTCAACAATCTCCATCAACATTCCCATATCCCACACCAAGCCCTCTTCCTCCCATCATCCCAGACATCACCTTTTGCTCCCAAAACGTCACTCCCACATCCTGGAGAGTCGTCAAAACCCTTGGCTCATACCAGCTCCCGATCATCATCACTACCAAAACCAGGATCACCCCAGCTGGCCACAGACAAACATACGCTAATTATACGAGAGCCAACTGGGAGGCTTTCACAGTTGAAACGGAACAACACTTTGAAACATTAAACAGTACACCCATCACAAACATGAACAGCCTTGTGCATACTTTCAATGCAATTATTCAAAACACAGACAAAAGACACATTCCTAGAAGCAACAGAAAGAAACACAACCCCAACTTCACACCAGAAATTCAAGGCCTCATCAATCAACGTGACACACTACAACACTTCCCAACACTCTGTACACAAGACACAGTAAAACTGTTACAAGAACACGACACTCAGATAAACAAAAAATATCAGAGCAGCAAACACTAAATTGCAATAATTATCTCCAAACACCAGATCACAAAATAAACACCAGCAAACTCTACAAAACACTAAACAGCATCACACTCTCCAGCAACAATACTACACATTCACACGGGGCCATCACAACAACAGACACCATTCCCTCAAACAAAGAAATAGCAAGCACTCCCATCAATCACTTTTTACATGTCAGTTATCAAAACACCCATCGCGACAACAAACGTCTTATCTGACGCAAGAGACAGTTCCCAATAGATGCAGACTTCTCACATTACACTTACAACCAAATGAAACACACCATTAACAGCCTTAAGCACTGATCTGCCTGTGGCCCAGTCAACATAAGCAACATAGACCTTAAACATCTCGGACCACAAGGCATACAAGCACTCAACAACAGATCAAACTACACCTACAAAAACAACATAATACACAACATCTGGAAACATGATACTATCATCATTATTCCCAAAGCCAACAAAGCCCACACGTTACCTTCCTCATAACGCCCCACCATAATCCTTTGCACCCCTCCAAAGTCACTGAACGACTGGCATGACAATTGGAAACACCTCACATTCCCCTAGCCCCACCACAATTTGGTTTTAAGCTGCTACACTCCACAAACAATCGTCTTACAGACCTTACACAAAGAGTTTTTAATGGCATCAATTCGGCTAGCCACTACACAGAACATTCCTAGTCACACTAGACATTAGCAAACCTTTTGATGCCATCCACTGCTACAACAGCACAAACAAAATATTCAACTCAAACATGCACAATTACACAAAAAGGTGGCTGGCATACTATTTACCAGGCAGATGTGCACATCGAACATCAGATACTTCACAAACGGCGTCCCTCAAGGATCCGTTTTATCCCATTCACTCTTTAACCTATCCAGGCACGACATATCCAGACCCTACACACCTCAAAGACATATAGTTTTTCATGCAGAGCCGCACACATCCTCCAACCTTTCCTAAACACACTGCACCAATGGTTCACCACAAACAGACTCACAATAGCCCTAGCAAATCTACAATGACCCTTCTCACAAACTGGACAGCAGGACATAGCCACACTCCACATCTCACCATAATCAACACTCCCCTACCAAAAACACATACACCCGAAATTCTTGGTGTAACACACAATACATCAATGTCATTTAAACAACATAGCACAAACATTAATAATAAACTAACACTAAGACTCAACGCCCTAAGGTCGTTTGCCCATACAACATTCGGACACAACAAAGAAACCACCATCACAGAATACAAACAACATATATATTCAGTGATGAAATATGGAAGCCCTGCTTGGGCCTCTAATCTCACTAAATCACACTACAACACCCTACAGACCACTCGGAACAAGACCCTACAAATAATCACAGGCTGCACAGCTACTACATCTGTACCAAGAAACCAAAGTCTTCCAAGTCAAGGATCATCTAGCCATGAGAGGCACACAAATTCTTGCAGCAGCATTCACAAATCCACTCTATCCACTATACTACATGGCAGCACATCCACACACAGCAAGGAATATCAAAACAACACCCAGCACACGATATCATACACAAATACTGTCATCTCTTCTCCCTCGCCCACCTCAAACCAGCTTCCAGAAGCATATCCATGCTCAAATCACTAGCCGCTCTATTCAGTCACTCAGAGACAACATAGATAGAGATAGATAGATAGATATTTATTGACCACAAAAATTCATCCACAGAATAAAACCATGCAGAGTAAAACATAAAAAGGTCCAAATGCAGATGCAAACATTAAAACAAGAAAACAACACAAATACAAACCACAAACAGTAAAACAAAATGGCAATCGGTATGCACAAAAACATCACAGACAGATACAATGTAATAACAACTTGTACCCTAAAAAGTGCACAAAAGGAAAAATAATACTAAAAAAAAAGAAAAAAAAATCGTAACACATTGACAGAACTACAGCTACTAATACAACCTCAAGACAGAATGTACAGTAGCACACACAACATCGTAATCAGTTCTTTGCATAAGATTTTCTAGAGTTATAATACTGAAATGCCTACGTAGATTCTGTGACATGGGACACTGCTCAAATGCATGCTTTCAGTCTGTATATCTCCACAATTACACAGGCGCTCCTCTATCGGCAACTGACCTCTTCCGCTCCTATTCCATCGCCGTTCTTCTGTTGCAAGGGAATGTGCTCTTAATCGTAATTGTGACCAAGATATGCGTCCCAGCTCCTTAATTCCTCTTTTCAACTCATATATTTTGTGGGCAGAAAGACTGGGATTTAGTGAGTGATATAAATTCTATCTTGAGGATGCAGACGCTCTAACTTTCTCTTTCATCTGGTCATTCGCAGTTCGTATATCATCCACATTATTCTCAATAAGGTCTCTAACATAACGTGACGTGTAACAGTTACAGTTAAACATCGCTCGAATGGCATGAGATAATGGGTCACCATCTATGTTTCTCCTTTCTCTCCACATTTTTACAAATAATTTTCGTTGTTTCGCCCTAACCAGCACATGAAACGTGGGTAAATATGACTCCAGCAAACACAGATCACTGGCAGTTGTTTTCCTAACACCCAATAATTTTTTAATACTCCACATATATAGTTTCTTTACAGGTTTAACATCTCCGTTCATCCACGACTCTGAGCCATACATAATCGATGCCATTAACGCACAGTAAAAAAAAAAAAACATAAAATGGAATATCATTTTTATTTACAAACTCTATAAATTTCATTGCATGGCATGTTACTCTCCGGGCATGGGCTCTTATCGCCGTTGATGTAGAACCATCAGACGTGAACAGGCTCCCTAGGTATATATACTGGTTGCAGTGCTCCACCGTCACACCATCCACCATCATAGGCTCTCTATCCACGTTCTCACCGTTCAGTACCATAAACTTAGTTTTCCTTACGTTAACATCCATCCCATGTGAAACACAAAATTCATTAAGTAAACCAATTTTCCTTATCATACCCAACTTGACGTAGACAGAAGGACGGTGTCATCCATCAGGACCAGCACATGAAGCCACTGCAGAACCCATACACGCCACAGCTCTGTTTTATTAACCTTATCATGTCGTTAACATACAGGACAAATAGCAGACAGGACGATGGGGCAGCATGCACGGCCTCCTGATGTCCACTCTTCTGAATCCTACCTCCCTAGGGAGGACAGGTCCACCTGGCCAGGCTGTAAAGTAGGCATGATCTAGTCCTCTGGAGTTATCAAAAGAGGCTGAATGACTCCGTTGCTGATGCCTGTTCAGGATGCAACACGGCATCCCATACTATTAAGCACATTATGGAAGACTGCATTGCACACAATCGCCTCCACCAACAACACAACATACACTCCTTCAGAGCCATGTGGAAAAGCCCTGTCTCGACCGTGGCCCTCCTTAGGGACTCACGGCTGCTCGGCCAGACTGCCTAGGGAACAACTACTACTGCTACGTCCAACCCACCAAGACCACTCAACACTCAGTGCCAACATTCAACCATCACAACCACTGCCAACCAATACCACCAGCATTACGTACATAACATTTGGTGCTGGAGAGGGACGGCTTCATGTGGTGGCACTAATATGACTGGGTGACTTCGGTGCCTGGTTATACAAACGACCTTCAACCCCCTTCCTATCCCCCGAAAGGAAGATGGTGGATTGCAGGATGGGGGGCAACTTCATCCAACAGTACACTGAGTTCACTTACAAGATGAAAATGGGATACTACTGCTCTTACTACTACTACTACTAATGTTACTACTACTACTACTGCTGTTATTAATATTACTAATGTTACAACAACAACAACAGCAACTACTACTACTAATACTACTACTACAATAACTTGTACTACTCCTGCTACTACTACTTCACATCACCATTACTCCACAGCCAACATCACCACAATGTCGTAAAAATAACCCCGCTAATACCAATACATCAGTCCTGTATGAGACAGCCCTAGCATGTATTCAATATGGACGGTGGGTGTTAGCGCCGAAGTGGTGACATGTAGAGGTGTATGGTATGTAGGAGGACGGCTGGGCCTTGATAGCAGGCTGTAAAGCCTATGCCCAGAATCGGACACATAAAAAAAAAAACTACCAGCACACAGCTTCATCAACATCCAGCCAATACTGCTGCCACACACCGAACGCTACCGTCACATCGCCACCACCGCCATCACCATCACCACCAACAACAACATGCAAATATAATAACTTTTACTGAACCAAACTTCATATAATCTTGTTGATGGATAACCTTGTACTTACCTCTGTGGGAAAGTTTTGTTATATATTTATCTTGATGGAAATGAACACGGATAAGAGAAGATCGGAGAGTATAATGTTCTGCCTCACACACATAGATGGGATAAATCAATCTGAACAGAGACTGAAGAGAAGCAGCTAGAGATCCAGCAGTGTGAAAAGTCGCCATTAGGTAATCAAGGGCGATGCGTGGAAGCATGATGAGGCCCTGATAAACGAAACTAAACGATCACACTGATGGATGGGAAATGACCTTCTTGGTTAAGGGAACAGGTATAGGCAATAACCTATAAAGGTAGACATTAATCCTCTTAGTCTTAAGAACTATTTTTCCATTTTATTCTTGCTAATGACAAACGATTTTACTCTGATTGCGGGGAGACTTTAACAACTGATGGGGATAGATACAGCCTTGCTCAACTCCTTCAGTGCTGGAGTTAGATAGAACTGCAGACACAAAATGTTTGAAAATAACTAAAATATAACGAAAAACACTCATCCGACTAAACAGGTTTATGCGTAACATTTTGTAGAGCATAACAGAAAGCATTTACAATAATAGACTGGCAACCCAGAGAAAGAGTAGGCAGACGAGGTAGGCAAAGGACTAACTGGAAGGCTGGAATGCTCAAAAGAGAAGAAACAGACAGCAACCATTAAATGAAATTAAAACAATCTAGGAAAGTAATAGTGAACAATATCGGCTGACGAGGTGGGTTCGAGCCCCATAGTGATCATGGTGCTTTACGGTACGATGTTACTCAATATGTCGTTAATATATTTCCTCCTTGCCATACATCGTGACTAGAGGAGCTAAAATTCACTCTCATCCACATTGCAGTAGGCTGGAGTGTGTGGATCCCTTAAGCAAAACGTTATAATAACGTGACGGCCGCACATCCTTTAGACCTGCTGTGGCTCAGGTGGGTTCAAGTCCCACACAGATGAGGCTGCTTAATGATGCGATGCTATTACAACTTGTTAATATACTCAGTATTGGCTGACGTTGAGACAAACAAGGCAAAATGTTCATTAGGTACAGTACATTTTAGAATTCGAAATAGATAATTTGTAGTCTATAAATACTTTTAACGATTTTTAATTCAATTTGGAAAGTATGTGCAACATGAAAGGAGTCAGTGAAGGCTGTATTTAACCCTCACAGTTAGAAAAGTGTCTCCGAATCAGAATAAAAT
Organism: Birgus latro; assembly: GCA_018397915.1. Lineage (NCBI taxonomy): Eukaryota > Metazoa > Arthropoda > Malacostraca > Decapoda > Coenobitidae > Birgus > Birgus latro. The sequence goes on from JAGKTI010031099.1 coordinate 7,951, forward strand.
CGTCTGAAGTTATCAAGAAAATAATTCATCGGATTAAAGAGGCTAAGAACATGGTATCGGTGCCAGCCCACCAGACCAACAGAGTAAGGCAACGATGTGAGTATTTTTATAAATTGATTTGGAGATGACATAACAAAGATTTCCGTAGCGATTTACTCAATCCAATACCACTCAGTATTAAATTGCATTTTTTTTTCATGCAAGGAAGAAGGACCCAAAAGCCAGGAGCCTGCAAATGCAAACTAACTGATATAAAACTAAATTTATATAAAACTACCAAATAAGAGAAGGTTAATGTACAATTTTCTTTTTCATCATCATCATCATCATCATATTCTTTCATCTTTTTTTCGTTTCTTTTCTTCTTTTTCTTCTCTTTCTTCTTCTTCTTCTTCTCTTTCTCTTTCTCTTTGTTTCTCCCTCTCCTAGTTGTTGTTGTTGTTCCTCTTCTTCTTCCCCCATCTTATATATGGTGTCGGTGTGTCTGGCCAGTCTTCGACATATAGCTCAGTCCGAGGCCATCCTGATATGACTTGCTAATTTGATTTTGGCAGGTTGATGTGTTATATGCCGGATACATCGCTAAGTATGTGATGCTACGAAGCCTTCCATGTCACCTTCAGTATATACTTACCATGAGGTCACCTACGAAGCTGTGGTATATAATTATACAGAGAATAAAAACGTAAACCTCAGTGCAAAATTCATAAATACAGTTGTACCGAAGAATTAAATAGTAAATAAATATCAATGGGTAATTTATTCTTATGTTATATAATCGTTTAATATTAATGGATTTCACTTGAGAAATATTTCGTATGACAAAATTAAAACCCCAACGAAGACTGTGATTGAGATGGATGGATACAGCAAACTAGTTACCTGTTACGAATAGAGATAATAAAAGAATAATTGTACAATCTTCGTTTTTTCTGTCCTAACTTATGGATCGGAAACATAGAGTTATCAAAATCCACGGAAGGTAAACTTAGGAGTGTCCAAGGGGAATGGAAAGGACTGCATTTGTTATCCCATACATATAAATATGTATACGTAGAGAGAGAGAGAGAGAGAGAGAGAGAGAGAGAGAGAGAGAGAGAGCGTTGATAGGGGAAGCGAACAAAGCAGAGGCTAAGAAGGCTATAATATGTCCTCAAGATATGGGGGGAGGGGGACCTCCTCAAATTATTATAAAGAGGACCCATGGAAGTCGATTATGCAAAAGGACATACCATGGATAATAATACTGCCCCACTCAGATTTCCTGTGTTCATTACCGTAACAAGGCATAATTTATATTACGCATTTGATAATTCAGTATGTAGCTACAAACGCATCTTTTATTTTCATTTTGAAAGTGTGGAGACATTGACGTTCACTTGTTACCTGTTAACTATGTTCAGCACACTGAAACATTCTCATTTTTCTATGTTCGCTATATTGTTCCAAAGGTATCATGACGTTTTCAGCCATCATAGCTTCATTCTGTCTTGTGGCTTCCTTGCACAGAAACACTTGAAATATGCAAAGTTCATTAACGATTTTTTTTAAAACACATGTGAGAAAATACAAAAATGTGCTTCGTAAGAGCTATCGATTCAGTTGAGACTCTAAAAAGACACACACCATACATATTTGCTTAAACTAAAAACGTCTTTCATATTGCGCATACTGCATCCTCAGCCTTTGAGCAGCGTTCTGGTATCCACTGCCTTCTGCATATAGCCAAATAATGTTCTGACATCAAACATATATCCCGATATGGGATTACAGTACCCAGCAATGAAAGACTCACTCCGCTCGCCTCCCCCATTCCCATTCCAGGAGGACCGTCATTATTGAAGGTGACGACCCCCACCCCCGACCACATGGCAAATACACTGACCTATTTCGAACACTGACTATAATCCCTACAGTGAAAAGGAAGAAACGGATGTGGGCAGGTCACGTCTTTCATATTACATGTAACAGAGGGACAGTCAAGGTAACTGAGTGGAACACAGGAAAAATAATGGAGGTAAAGGCAGAGAACAAGTTGTAAAGAAGAAAGTCGATTTGCTTGCCTGGGTGGAACAACGTAACAGCCAATAGGTCACAGTGGAAAAGAGATGGGAAAGGCATTTTCTGTGTTATGGACTGTCTAGGGTGGTTGATGGTGTTGATGAAGATCCTTTGCTATTAGAACGGAAAAAATTAACCGATATATCCATTCAGCAGTCAATTTTAGTTTACCATAAATGCAACGAAAGAATCTAGTTTTCTTTCATTGCTACAGTGGAAAACTACTCAATGTGATTGACATATGATCAACTCTTACAAACAGAAGAAGCACATAGTTAATCTATATATCGTCGTCATCAGCCGTTGAGGTCGACTGCAGGACCGGCCTATCCTTAGCGAAGCAGGGACGATAGAGCCATGTATTTCTACCCAGTGGCTTAAGTTGTCCGGTAGAGACTGAATGTAGGGGGAGAAGTGTTTGTGAGTGTAAGTGCTGTGTTGTAGTGACTTTGGATATGTGTGTGTGTGTAGTCTGTGAACGAAGTGTAATCGGCCCGCCTTAAGCCGATTGGATGCAAGCATACTACTATGCGTCACTGGTTCTACCACAGCACCCCTTGTGTCCGCCAAAATGGTCAGTGGCTTGGTGGACAGTTCTCAAAGTTTTTACAACTTTGGCAGGAGGCGAACCCGCGGCCACAAGCGTGCGAGACGCACACTCTGCCACATTATATATATATATATATATATATATAGCAAGAAAGAAGGTATCAAATGCCAGGAGCCTGCAAACTGTTCCTTCCAAGAAAAAAAAACTATACAAAAGAGAGCCAAAATCAATCAGTTCATTTTGAGATGCCTGGACACACTGCATTTGAAAGAGTGGAAATTGTAGGAAGCAGAAAATACAGACAGAAGTAAAGAGATCCAGAGTTGACTTGTTACATAAATGAATGACTGAGTGTAATGGTTAACTCTCCTCAGTAGGTGGATGGAATTGAATGAAACTTTGCACGCTTATGGACATTAATGAGTATTACAAGTGTGCTTCATACATGCTTGAATTAAATCCGCCAGATCAGGGATCAAAGGGTATCAAGTTCAGAAAATATGAAAAGAGCTAAAATTACGACCTTGCACACGCGAAATGCTAAGGCTTTGAAGAGGTTTAAGCCAGGGCCATTATTCTTGGGTAGAATGTTGCACTGGAGTATCTCCATATGGAACTGACTCTTAGTGTTGATACTCACTTCTGGTCGCAGACAAAGCTTGATCCTCTTAGAGCTGGCCATTGTTACCTACTGGTTTGTTTTGAATAATTACCTGATTCTAGGTGTTGTTTAAGGACGCCCTCAGTTAATGGTACCCATATAACCAAGCTCTTCCACTGTCCTGTTATATAAAAATCTTCCTATTTCTTGAAAGGATGGTCAACAGCTGGAGGAGAAGCGAACACACTCGAATAGGACGCTTATACTATTTTTTATGTTACTTATGTAATCCATGCCCATATGGACGAAATGGAAGCTGTGCAAACCTGGAATGATTATTGCTTCCATGGCCGGGAGCCATCTGGTGTGCCCTACGCATTACGGAGGTTATTCTTCGGGCATGGAAGCATACATTCCTTTCTCATATCTTTTGTCTAATGCATGAAAGCTTTGGTTTAATCACGCTTGTTCTAATGCTATCCGCAACAAGAGGAGGGCCTATAAAAGGTACCGGAGCCACACTACCCCTGAATCACATCTTTCTTATGTTTCTGTCCAGAATCGTGCTAAGTCTGTTCTTCACTCTGCTAAGAATAACTTCATCCGCACAAAGTGTTCTCATCTCTACAACTCGAATTCTTCCCGCTTCTTTTGGCACCTTGCCAAAAACCTTTCTAACAACTTTACCTCATTATCCTTTCCTCCTCTTTTCTACTCTGATGGCTCTGTAGTTTTTTTTTTTTTTCTACTGAAAAAGCAAATCTCTTCACTCAGATTTTCTCCTCCAATTCCACTTTAGCTGATTCCAGTGCTGCTCCTCCACCAATTCCCCCCTCTGACTTCCTCATGGCTGACATTAAAATTTCTTCAGCTGATGTATTTTCTGCCTTCGCTGGCCTCAGTACTAAAAAGGCATATGGGCCTGATGAAGTCCCTCCTGTTTTCCTCAAGAACTGTGCTTCTGTTCTTACACCCTGCCTAGGTAAACTCTTTCGCCTTTGTCTGTCACCTTTTACCTTTCCTTCTTGCTGGAAGTTTGCTCTCATTCAGCCAGTCCCAA
>JAGKTI010031100.1:0-12222 GCA_018397915.1 Birgus latro
TAAACTCGTCAGGGGTGAGGTAGATGAAAGTAAACTCGTCAGGGGTGAGGTAGATTAAAATAATCTCGTCATGGGTGAGGTAGATTAAAATAAACTCGTCCGGGGTGAGGTAGATTAAACTCGTCAGGGCTGAGGTAGATTAAACTCGTGAGGGGTGAGGTAGATTAGAATGAGTTATGGCTGTCAAGAGGGGGTTAAAGATACCCGAAATAACACTGATGGTCATATGGCTCACGGCTTGATTTCCTGGAACAAGATTGGAATGCTAGTGTAGTCTTGATGATGAGAGGGATAATTATTCTCTCTCTCTCTCTCTCTCTCTCTCTCTCTCTCTCACTTTATACAGTATCAGCGTACCATGCAGTCAGAACCAAATAATTCAACACAAGAAAGCACTGATTCCATTTTTGTACGTATTGATGTTCGTGTATTGAGATTAAGACTAGAGAGAGAGAGAGAGAGAGAGAAAGCCATATAGCCTTTCATAACTTCAACATGCAAGTCTGATTTAGATTCTACTTTTCACTCTTATAGCTACCAAACACTTCAAATTTGAGAGAATATTAGAATTAATAGTACATAAAATTTCGTGCTGATAAATACAGGGTGGTGGTAATGGTGGTGGTGGTTTGTGGTAGTGTTAATGGTGGTAGTGGAGGTAGTTGGTGGTGGTAGTAATAGTGATAATTCGTGGTGGTGGTAATAATAATGGTGGTAGTCGGTGGTGGTAGTGGTGGTAATGGTAGTAGTTCGTGGTGGTGGTGGTAATGGTGATAGTTGGTGGAGGTGATGGTAATGGTGGTAGTTCGTGGTGGTGGTAATGGTGATAGTTGGATTAGGTGATGGCAATGGTGGTAGTAATAGTGGTAGTTCGTGGCGGTGGTGGTAATGGTGGTGACAATGGTGATAGTTGGCGGAGTTGGTGGTAATGGTGGTAGTTTGCGGTGATGGTGATAGGCTAGTGGGTGGTGGTGATGGTAAAGGTGGTATTTGTATCGTAGATAATGGCAGTTTATACCTTGATAATGTTCGTAGTTGGTGGTGGTGGTTAATAGTGGTACTAATGGTGGTTCATAGATAATCTGTGTGTGTGTGTGTGTGGACAAAGATTAGAAAAACCAGAGGGGGGAAGGAATCCCGTTGGGGGTTACGATGGGGGGGGGGGGAGGAGGGGGGGGGGGAGGGGGGGAGGAGAGAGGGCGGTGAAGGAAGTCTTGCTTTTCTGAGAGGAGGAAGGGGTGAAGATGATGGAAGGACAGGGAGGGCAAAAGAAGAAGAATTTGGAAAAGGAAGGGGGGAGGAGGAAGAAAGGGTGTGAAGGAAAGTGGTGGAAACAGGCAAGTTAGCGGAGGGGGAGGGGGCCACTAGTTCGGGGAGGGAGGAGGATGGGAAACTTGCCGGGCGGCGGGCTTCTGGGCGCTGGTTTTGGTTAGTCTGGCTCAAACTTTGTTTTGTGAAGGCTGTCTGCACCTTTGGTAAGCGGTTATTCCTTTATCTCCCCCTATTTGCGTTTATGATGATTTTAGTTTGTATTGTAAACACTCGGTTTTTCTAAAGCTTTCTCAGTAATTGAAATCGTATTAGTTGATAACAGAAGGATAACAGCTGTGGAGTTAGGGGTAGGGTATGTGTGTGGGGTTTGGGGTCATTGTGTATCTAAGGTTTGGGGTGGAATTATTTTTCATTAAGTTTCTCGGTTTATTTTTCATGGAGTTTCTAGCATGATAATTTATAAGGATTTTATTTATTTATTTATTTTTATTTTTCTTCAGGAGTGTGAGCTGGGAAGAGGGCACCATGATGGCGAAGAACAGAATGACATGGAGGCGAATTAATTTGTGGCCACCTTTTCAAGTCATTTTGCAGATGAGGGTTTCCACCACCGCAGCTACCAGAACTACCTCTACCTGTACTAGCACAACCACATTATCACTTCACTATTCTACTCTCATTGGAGGGGGCATTTAACTGGATACTAATTTGGTGAGTATGCTGTAGTTTTCTTTTTCTTTTTATACCTTTAAGTGGATTTTCTTTAGGGGTGAGGTATATTGACTTTCATAAATAACTTCTAATAATTTATAATAGCAAGTCTTACCTAACAGTGATCTCTCGCTCCTTTTCATTTAATTTATGGCCAAGGGTAGTCAGATTGGGAGGGTATTTTGACTAGTAACCAAGGAGACATTAGTTAAGGTTTATAAAATTCCATGCAACTTCTGTGAAGATCGCTTGCTCCTTTCCAGTTAGTTGATGGCCAAGTGTAATGAGATTGGGGTAATTTTCAGTTGTTTCCCTATAAGTTGATTTTTTTTTTTTTTTTGAAGCTTTTGCATAGCTTATGGGCAGAAAGACTGTGGTGTAGCTCATCATTCATCCCAAACCAAACACTTCATTACTAGCCTCGTATTGTAGTATTAATGTAGTATTACAACTTAGCATTCAAGATGGAGATGTGGCAGTTTTAGGCAGAGTTAGAGTACAACCAGTGTAGTAACAAAGGACTTGTTCCTAGCTTATAACCAATGCTTGTCAGATTTCATGGAGCCACAGCCTCATATTTTACTTGAATATGATGCTATACTCCTTCAGTTTTAATTTGGCCTAAGTGACAATTGCTCATGAATACAGAGCTGTAACAAAACTTAAAGAATGCCCTAATCTATTTTGGTCCCAATTTGCCATATCAGAGTTGTAAGAACAGATTAGCACTGGAATGTGGTGATGCTTGTCTTGAAGGGCTGTGGAAAAGAAAAACAACTATACCTTTGGCTAGTTGTACCACTGAATTGTGAAATTGTCCATATAAAACAAAATCCAGGACAGGTAAAGGTGTAAAGTTAAAGAACTAGTTTGTTTACTGTACAGTATTTCTACTATATGCAGTATATGCCTACTATAAATGTAAGTGATTTGTACTATATTTCTGCAGTCATTGAAGCAGTGTTCCTGTGATGGCCCTGGGTTTGTGTGAGTGTGAATGAAGTATCAAGATGTTCCTGTTCCAAAGAGGACAGCCTAAAGGTCTGGTTTAGGAGCAAAGGGAGACTGCCAGAAGAGCTCAAGTAGCAGAGGGTCCTCAGTTGGAGAAAAGTGGTGGAGTTCTGTTCAGATAAGTTCAGTACTGCAGTACATTTGTTCTAACTAGATAACTTTCCTTAGTATTTTAAGCTCTGATTGTTGTAGGTGGGGGCGCTCACCATCCAATCACTCTGTAGTGCTGCTCTGGGTGTCAGCCCCCCTCCTTCCTTCTTTTTTTCCTTCCTCTTCTGTTTTTCTTTACCTCATTCATTCCTCGTCCTTCTGCCTACGGGTGAGTTTACACTCCCTCTTCCGTCTTTCTTTCCTCCATTCTTTCCCCTTCCTTCTGCCTGTGGGTGACTCTATACTGAGTGACAAGCCAAATGGTTTCCTGTACACCTGGAAACCGTTTACTACGCTGGGTGGTAACCATATAACCAAATGATGGCACCTGGTTGTTTAGTGGGTAATTATGGAGCTCCAGTTGGATTGAGCCAGTGTAGGTTTATATCCTAGGGATGGTTGGGGTTTATTGCTCATGTTATACCACTCAGGGATGAGTGAGGCTGGTGACTTCTGAAATGTCAGAACCAACGTGCCTAGCCCCGGGCTCCTACACTCCTCATGGGGCAACGTAGGATTGGATGATGGATGGATGGATTTAAATGGTCTTAAATAACAATTGATGGGCCTAGTGGAGTTTGGAATATATAAACTTGTATGGTTTTCTTTAAATATTGCCATGTTACTTGCATTTTTTATTTGCTAGTCCGTTGCAGCACTTGAATCAGTAGGTGTTGTAAGAATGCACTAAAGCATAGTTAAATAGTACAGGAAGCTAGAGATGCAAGACTGTTGCTGAAATTTGTTGAAAGCTCAAAATAGTGTGTAGTAGTATAATGGTGAGGCTAACAGCCATATCCCTGGAAGTGATAGTTTTCATTTTTCATTCTTAATTTCTCAATTTAATTTAAAAGTGGAGATTTGTGGAACAGAAGTCAGATATGGCCTTATTACCCATTTGCTAAAGAAAATATCTTATAGGCTGGATGTTATCATTGAGGGTTGGCAGGAATGAATTAAAAATGACAGGATTCAATGGGTTAAGCCAGAATCAGCTTGAGACCCATGCATTTAAAAGGGACAACAGTATTGTAATGTAGAGATTATTCCTGATATTTCCAGATAATTTTTTTTCACCTTTACACCTTGGAACTGAAAGATAGACTTCATTTACCCTGTCACAGCAGGAGGTCCTCTCTGAGTTGTAAAATGTCTGTTGGTAGGAAGAATAAAACCTCATGTCATTGAATTTAATGAGTTAGAAGTATACCTCATTTTGAAGTTATCACTAAACCCATTTGAAATTTGAACCAATTGTATTGCAGACATATATTTTCCCTCCTGCAGTCCACCATCCTTAAGTGGATAGGGTAGTAGCTGAATGTTTGTATAATCAAGCAGTTGCGCAGGACACTTGTATCAGGGCCATCACATGTTTCTATAATCAGTCAGTTCCGCAGGGCACTTGTATCAGGGTCATCACATGGAATCAGCTGTTTTTTAAATGTAGGTTCATCAAAAACAAGTCTGTTTTCCCTCTGTCTGTGACTGAATAACTTTCCTTCTACCAGTGACTGTGAATAACTTTACTTCTACCACAGACTGTGAATAACTGTTTCCTGCTACCAATGACTGTAACTGTTTCCTACTACCGGTGACTCTGAATAACTGTTTCCTGCTTCCAGTGACTATGAATAACCATTTCCTACTACCAGTGGCTATGAATGACTGTTTCCTACTACCAGTGACCATGAATAGCTGTTTCCTACTACCAGTGACTGTGAATAACTTTCCTACTACCAGTGACTGTGAATAACTGTTTCCTACAAGTGACTGTGAATAACAGATTCCTGCTACCAGTGACTATGAATAACTGTTTCCTTCTGCCAGTGACAATCTTTTAAAAGCAGTGTCCAGGTATTTTTCAGTGAATTTATCTTGAGTTTTAGTTTTTGCTTGGAAAACTGTTCTAGCTTTCTCGTGTAATCCAGACTTTAAAATACTGTCTCAAGGATTATTTCAATAGATAGATAAAAAGCACACAAGGAGTATGGTGGATTGTCTAGGTGTGTTTGCCTTAAAAGTTTGGCCATAATCGTTCTTGTCATTTAGTGGGTGTATTGGCTACTGTTATTTACTTTAGATGCCTGGTGGTCTAGTGGGTTAAGGTGGTCCAGCTGGTTGTGCATCAGAATGTTAGATCTTTTTGTGGTATGGAATTTAAACTTCTGATCTTGTGTTTAGATGATCCAGGTGGTGGGTGTTTGAATTTTAGTGTGTGTTTAATTTAGCTTAGTGTGTTTAGGTGCCTTGTGGTCTAAAGGGTTTGGGTGCCTGATGCCTCATCAGCTGCAGCTGTGTTTGTTTTGGGAGTGGTTCAGTTCCATCAGATGAAAACAAAGCAGCTAATGTCTTTGTATATTTGCAGGAGGCAAGATGACATCTGACAAGATGGTTGAAGATGGTATCAAGACAGCAAGATTAACCCATTTGTGTAGAGGAAAGTGCCATCTGTTTCAAGAAAATTGGTAATGTGTTAAAACTGCATTTATTATTATTATTAGTTAATTAATTACTTATTTAATTTTTGCTTTAACTTGGCCTAAAATTACCATGCTACTGTAGTTAGGGAGACGTACTTTGGCAAGAGTTAACCTTTGGTGTAAAATTAGTCTTTGAATCATGTTAAGCTGACAATATGACAATAGATTATGATTAGCGATGCTAGTCTAAAATTAGTGATGTTAGTCACAAAACAATCCTGTGGAAAAGATGTGGAGCCATTGCTTTTTTTTTTTTTTTTTTTTTTTTTATACTGATCTAAGTGAAGTAAGCTACTAAAGAACAAATCCTGGCCAAGTTAAAGTGAAAGAACTGTAGTTGAGTACAGTATACAGAAAGTCCTCGTTTATGTGCCAGTCTTGAAGTGGTGTTAAAAATAAGTGAAAGAACTATAGTTGTATATACGGTGTCTTTGTTTCCATTCTTTAAAAACCCAAGTAGTTTATTCATTTTGTTCCCATGCTCGTGTATATGCTAGTCATGTAAAAGTGCTGAATTTTGTCCTCAGGCTTAACTGAACATGAACATGGTGGTTTACAGGCTGAATTTGCCCTTCACTTGAAGTCCACCATTATCCTTTAGGAGGACAGGGAGGTATATGACTAGTAACCAAGGAAACTCATGAAGGCAACCCTCTCCAGTGGCTATGAAGTGGGTTAATAGGACTAGTACCCAAGGAGACTTCTATAGTCCACCATTATCCCTACAGAGGAGAGGGAGGGAACTGAGGGACGTTTTGTTTAATGGGATTTGAAATGTAGAACTAGTTGATCAGTCCCAGTCTGTTTGGCCAAGCACACTCATCAACCACAGGGAAGCAACAGCCCCTAGCAGAGTCACTCCACATAGTGAACTGATGTTCCCTTGTGGCTGACAGCACCCTGCAACAATGAGGTGTTGGGAAGAGAGTGGAGGTTTGGTTCCTGGATGGATGCATCAATTGAGTCTCTCTACCCAGTTAACATGGGCACCATAGCAGGCTGCATATCACCTCTTTATCTGGTTATATGGTTACCACCCAGCATTGTAAATGGTTTCCTGGGTTGCAGGAAGTCATTACGCTTGTCACTTAGTGTAGTACCACATGTTAAAAGAGATAAAAAAAATGACAGGAAGGAAAGGGAGAGGTAGGAAGAGAGGAGGGGAGGCACGCAAACAGAATGTAAAGGTGAAGGAAGAAGTAGGCAACACTACATCAAGTGATTGCATGATGATTGCCACACCTACCACTTAAGGGACTAGTAAGCAATGAGACATGAAAGCAAGTCTCCTGTGCCTGTAAAGTCATATTGCTATACCACATTGATATGACAAGTAACCAAGCAGACTGCCACCTCATGAAGGCAATCTTCTTTATTGCTTATAGAAGTTTCATTATTATAGCATGTTTTCAAACCTGACAGATCCCTATTCCTTTTTGTCTCAGTTGATGGCATTGTGTACTCAGATTGGAGGCTTGATATAAATATTAAAAAAAAACATACAGGGCTATTGGCAGTACTATCAAAGCAGAGGGTGTGTGGCCATGTGTGGTTTGCTCCAAGGGTATGGGAAGTAACAGCAACTTGTGCAGTATTTGTGATAAGTGGGTGTGTAAGAGATGTAGTGGTATTAGAGGTAGACTGTAAAAATGCTGATTTGGCATGTGCAGTGTGTTGAGAGCATCTGGAGAGTGTCATGCACGAAAGGATTGATCTTGCTGGTGAGTCTGAGAGCTGTTGCTTCCTGACGTTGAGAGAACTTTCCCTCAGTGTTAAGTGCTGAGGGAATGTATGTGGCATGTGTCAGGACGGTAATGGTGTATGGTGGAAAGACCCAGTTAGTGAAGGAAGAGGATATTAGTAGGCTCAGACATACAGAAATGACAGTGATTAAATCTGTGTTTAGTTCATCTTTGAATGACAGGCCTTGAGGGGGGTGGGGGGGTGTTAGGATTGCGAGGGAGGAGTTGAGAGGAAGGACGGGTGTTGAATGTACGGTATTGGTGTTTTGATGAGGAGGGGTAGATTGAGATGATTTGGGCATATGAAGAGGATGGAGGTTGGAGGTGTGAACGTTGAGGGTAGAGTTGAGAGGAAGGATGGGACTTGATTGTATTGTTGTGATTAGGAGGGGTAGGTTGAAATGGATTGGGCATGTGGAGAGGATGGAAGATGACAACTAGGTGTGAAGGTTGAGAGGCATGAATGTTGAGGGTAGAGTTTTGAGAGACTGGGGGGGGGGAAACTTGGGATGAAGTCATAGTGAGACCTCAGGGATAAGGAACTGAACAGGGAGACTGGCAGAGATTGAGTACCTTGGAAAGTTGCCATTAGTTGATCGAGGCCAATGCATGCAATCATGTTGGAGCTTTTTTTAAGTGATACGATACTAAATGAAGTAACCAAGGGGACTAATTCTTACTGCATAACTTAGGTTCATCAAACAATGCAATCCCTTCCCCACCTTCTTCCCCCCCCCACAGTTGTCAGTTGAAAAGTGTACTTATAAAGCTGAAACAGGTTACAAAACTTTCATTACCAGTTGTATGGAGGGAATACTGTAAGTTTAGGCCATCCCTGTGACTGTAAATGAGGACATCTGTATATGCACTGTATATGTAATTGTGGATGTGGGAGCATCTCTCTTGGCCATTCAGTAAGACTTTTTGATTTTTCGGCAGTTCTGCACTCATGTAGATATTTTATATTGCAGCTTTCATGATCCCATATCCATTAATTATACTGTATATTTACCTTGTATGTGCTGACCATAAAATATGTTTATTCCAATAAATGATTGTTATATATAAATGTTTTAATGATATCTGGTGGAGTACACTATATTTTTGGCTTTAAGGCTTTTGTAATATGATAAACAGCTTGATTTGATAAGGCAGTTGTAGAATTTGATGTTTTGGAGGTAGTAAAATAAATCGGATTCTTTAAAATCTTACGTCATTTGTTTTGCCAATGAGCGAAGTATTTTTGTAACTCTATCAGAATGCTAAACACGTAACCCAAGAACTGCAGGGGGGGGAAATGCTTCCAGTGCAGAAAAAAAATGATTTGAAACTTTCTCAAGATTTGCATAGTGGCACATGATGGAGCGTGTCAGTTTTTATTCCCTCTGACAACAGCAGTTATCTTTATCTCGTTTCTATCGCTACATCAGTGGTCACTGCTCCTCTGAACTGTCTACTTGCATCCCTCCACCACTACGGCGGGTGCATAGCACCCACCTAGCAGCAAACTCTCGTATATTTTTTGAGTGTCTAATGCAAGAGTTAACCATTACTCCCAGCCCTTCATGTATGAACAGTTGAACTATGGAACTGCCTCCCTCTTCATTTCCTACTGTCTGAGACCCTCCAGTCTTTTAAATGCTTTGTCCAGGCATTTAAAAAATAATGGATATTTGTTTCATAGCTTTTTATTTTTTGTTGGAGGTAAAAATCTTTCAGCATTTCTAGCATTTGGTTTCTTCTTCCGTGCAAAAAAAAATTTTTAATTTAAATTGTTGTGAGACTAACGTTACCCAAAAATTAGCTGCTAAAGTGTTCATCCGTCTTGTTGGACTTGATCAAAGACCAGTTGCATGGGTATGAAATGGCTGGATAGGCCAGGAACAGCATACTGATTTTATATATAGTTTATTAGTTGCCCACTTGTACCATACCATGAGTGATAAATTTAATCTTCTGCATCTTCTGCCCATCTCTGTTAAGATGCATGTCTCTTTATTATATGACCAAGAAATTAATAAGGGGTGTGAATTGTAGGAGGCTGTTCATAAGAGCAAAGGGTACCCCCCCCCTTTTTATTTTTTTCTCCAGGGAACAAAGTTTTAAAAAGTCTTAAAGGCAAGATGTTACTTCATAACTTGTAAAATATATAACTTGTGGCCTCATTTATTATCACTGGAGTGAAGGTGTTTTGTTAAGGAAGACGTGTTTTTGGTAGATACATTATGCCTGCATTCCATATCTTAGTCTAGTCAGAAGTAGGTCATTCTGGGGTCTTTTGCTTCAAAAACTAGAAATGGAAGACCAAGGATATAGAGAGACTGGAATGGAGATGATAGAGAGAGAGAGAGAATAAACTAGGAGTGTGTGTGTGTGTGAGTGAGGTGCAGGGGAAGACTAAGGATGAGATGGAGGTATGTAGTAGAGGTATAGGAGAGAGGATGGTGTAAGCTGGGGGGGATGGAGAGAGTGTGAGTGAAGTGAGAGAGGAGGCAGGGGGAGACTGAGGGATGGAGTGGAAAGAGATATGAGGGGGGGTGTAATTTGGGGGAATGGAGAGGAGGAGAGTTTATGATTGAGGTGGAGGGGGGGGGGGGGGGGGGTAAGAGGGGGGGGGAGGGGGGGGGGAGGAGGATGAGATGGAGGGATGTAGTGGGGAGGTATATGAGAAAGGTGGGTGTAAGTTGGAGGAAGGGCAGCAAAATGGCAAGGGACAGGGAGGCAATTTGTACCCCTACAGGATTAGTGAATGTAGCTATAGGTAGAGATAGACAGCTTGTCCATACCTTCACATTTTCGGTTATAGTAATATGGCCTTGAGTTACATATTTGTAAAGCTTTGTTTCCTAAGTTTATACTCTGAACACTGAACTTGGCCTTAAATTTTAACCTTTCCAGCCTGAATTATGGGTTGTAATAGTCTGAAAACATTATGCTGGTCACAAACTGTGAAAAGGATTTTGTGTAATAGCATTCTTTCTATGCCCTAAGTTGTGACAGCTGGGAAAAAATGAAAAACTGGGCCAATTTACAGAGTATAAAATTGTTAGGTTCAGTTCAATGTGTTTGTTGATGGATATTTAACATGCATCACAACCAGTGCATGTTAGTACCTTTGAACCCCTTCAGTAATGTGATGTCTTTTCCCAATTTATTGTTGGTACATTCCATATTTTATTAAGGTTTATTCTTACTGCTGCCACACAAATTTATTCAGGTGAAGAAGGAAGTCTTGCACCAACCCTGCCCTCCATCTTTCCTATACCCAGCTGTGCCCTACCATATCTGCCTTACCCCTTCAGTATGTCATCCCCTTAAGCTGAGTAAAATGTTGTGGTGTCAGCAAGCATAAAATGTCCTTGTACTGAAGAGGTTAGTTGTCCCCACTCAGTCCTTTTCTATGCCATTTTGACCAGTGTGTTTTTTGTGTTGAATAACATGCATTAATGCAAACACAGGCTGCATGGTTGCATAGTGTTTAGCAATGCATGTTAATACAGCCCTTCTCATCCTTTGTTGATTGTCATGTTTACTTGTATAGCTCTTGGAAGCATCTTAGGGAAGGGCGCTGAACCAACAATAAACTGAGAAAAGACATCAGGGTACTGAAGGGGTTCAATGATACGAACATGCACTGCTTGGGATGCCCGTCTTTTAAGAGTTATGCTGAGTAAAATCGTGTGGTGTCAGCAAGCATAAAATGTCCCTACTTAGTCCTTTGCTATGCTATTTTGACTTGTGTGTTGATCTTTAACATGCATTGCCAACACAAGGTGCACAATGTGTTTAGCAATGCATGTTAACAAAGCCCTTCTCATCCTTTGTTGCTTGCCATGTTTCTCTGTGTAGCTCTGCCTGGCTTATAGCTGGGTAGAGGAATACGAGGCATGGCAGATACAAAGTGATGAGCAGGGCACACTCCTGGAAGCATCTTGGGGGCCAGCGCCGAACCTATCTCGATAAATGGGCCACGAAAATACGGACTGGCAACCTTCACACCTTGGGGTTACCAGTCCTTATTTCTCTGGCCCATTTATCGAGATAGTTTATTTTTTGACCTCTGCCACTCTTGTGTATATCTAGTGGAAATAAAACCAATGTATTATTACAATGTCTTTATTATATACCTTTTCTTTACATATATATTTTTACATACATATATATATTAAAATGTGGACTTTGAAAAAATATCAGAGAATAATACCAAGACATATATGAATAGTACAAAGGAGACATCACTTCGTACTATTCATATATGTCTTGATATTATTCACTTTGATATTTTTTCAAAGTCCACATTTTTACACATAACATGGAGAAATTGCCTTGTACTAATAGATTATATATATATATATATACATTTACACATGTAGAGAAGCTGATTGATGAAAAATGTTTGGACTTAGGTATCTCAGAGGCATGGCAGGGCAAGAGTAGCAGGACAGGTCACAAGGCAAGAATAACCAAACACAGCAGAGATGACAGGGCAGGACAGAACCAGGCAATAACAGCAGAATGCAGCAGAGATAGCTGGACAGGACAGAGCAAGGCAAGAACAGAACACAGCAGAGATGGCAGGGCAGGGCAAAGTAAGTACGCAACAGTGTATGACTGGGTACAGCCTGGGTGCAGGGGAAGTAAGAGATGGCAGGACTAGGTTGGCAGGACAGTGATGGAAGGACAGGAGAGGAACAGCAAGGCATAGTAAGGGTGCAGGGGAGGGGAGGACAATGCATGAGTGCAGGGCATATAAGAGATGGCAAGGTGGGGAGGACAATTCAAGGGTGCAGGGTAGATAAGTGATGGCAGGAACAGCCAGGGACACCTGGCAGGGTATAGCAAGGAGTAGTGGT
>JAGKTI010031101.1:0-12221 GCA_018397915.1 Birgus latro
CCTCCCCTCCCCTCCCCACCTGATGTAATAATTGGTCTCCCATGCCCTCCCCTCCCCACCTGATGTAATTATCTGTGTATTCCCCTTTGAAAATCAGATTTTTTTCCCCATATACCATTGTAGATAAACATGAAAATATACTATTGCAGGAAAGCCTAGTAATATACTGTTGAGGGTAAATCTAAAAATTGACTCAGATGCTCACTACATAATTTCATGCTGAAAACTTCTGTTCGTCATGCTGCAGTATAGGGGTGAACAGTAATTTATCACAGGCCTACAAAGTACAGTATTATAATGCATTGTGTGAGGACAAGGGATATAGGATCCCAGTACTGCATGAAGAAATAATAGTGCTGGTTAATACCGTAGGAGGTACAGTACATGGAAGTAATCTCAGATTTTAGAGATTGTACTGTGCTTAAGTTCTGGATTTGATACTTTTAATGCAAGACAGCTTTACAAAGCTCTTTTATCGGATAGTTTGATGTGGATGAGATTGACACAAGTGATTAGAATATTGAAATTCTGTAGTAATGTTTTAGTAGATGTCAAGCATATGAATCTTAATCAGTTTTATAAGTTTGCATGAAAATACTGCCTTGCCCCATGTGAGTATTTATATATATATATATATATATATATATATATATATATACAGTATATGTTGAAGCAAAGCCATCTATCCATTGCCAGACACCTTAATCCCGTACGGGGTGGCCACAAACAAATCGCCTCCATGTTGCTCTGTCCCCTGCCATTTCACTGCTCTCCTCCCAGCTCACCCCCCCCCCTCTCATATACNCCATCTCATCCTTGGTCTTTTCCTCCCTCTCCTCCCTTTCACCTCACTCACATACACTCTCCTTGTCAGTCTCTCACTCTCCATCCTCTCCACATGCCCAGACCACCTTAATGTGTTTCTTCCTATCACATCCACATCCACACCACAATGCTCTTTGACTTTCTCATATGTCAGTCTGTCTGTCCATGTGACTCCACATGCTCCTCTCAAGTAACTCATTTCCACT
Organism: Birgus latro; assembly: GCA_018397915.1. Classification (NCBI taxonomy): domain Eukaryota; kingdom Metazoa; phylum Arthropoda; class Malacostraca; order Decapoda; family Coenobitidae; genus Birgus; species Birgus latro. The sequence goes on from JAGKTI010031101.1 coordinate 1,032, forward strand.
GCTCTCGCTCTTGACTTCTGTCCCTCCAACAGGGTCCAAGTTTCACTTCCATATGTTAGAGTTGGTATCACAATACTGTCATGTAGCAGCTTTTTCACTTCCATGCTTACTTCCCTGTTTCTTATCACTGCTTTCAAGGAACCGGCAACCTTTCTTCCCTGCTGCACCCTTTCAAGCACTTCACCCTCCAGACTTCCATCCTTACTCATCACACCACCCAAGTACTTAAATGCACTCACATTTTCCATATCCTCCCCATCCAATTTCACTGTACATTCACTGACTTCACTTCTCTTGAAGACCATCACTTTACTCTTCCCTACATTCACCTTTAGATTCCATTTCTTACACACGCTCCCAGACTCATCTACCAAGCCTTGCAGCTCCCTTTCGTCTTCACTAAACAACACAGTATCATCTGCAAATAACAGTACAGGGAGTTTCCAAACACTGCCCTCTCTCTCGAGGGCTGCTTCAACATCCACTGCCCAACCTTGTATCTCTTTTATAACCTTATCCATATACGAATTGAACAACCTAGGAGACATGACACATCCTTGTTTCAATCCAACCTTCGGATGGAAAAATTCACTCAGTTTGCCATCCACATGCACTGCAGCCTTAGCACCCTCATACATACTCTTCATGGCCTTCAACAACTTCCCATCTACTCCATATATTCTTAATACTTTCCACAATCCTTGTTTATCCACCCTGTCATATGCTTTCTCCAAATCCATGAAGGCTGCATGCAACTTCTTTCCCTTCTCTAGAAACTTTTCCACTAAAGATCTAAGAAGGGAAATCTGGTCTGCACAGCCTCTTCCCTTCCTAAAACCTTCCTGTTCTCCAACTAATTCCTCTGTTATTTTCCAAACTCTTCAATAAGTATCCTACCATATACTTTTCCTATTACACTAAGAAGTAAAATTCCCCTATGATTACCACACACTTCTTTTTCCCCTTTACCTTTGTACATGGGAATAATTATACCTGACTTCCAATCCTCCGGGACTCTACCTTCCTCCCAGGCCAGTCTGCACACCTTCCACATCCATTCTACTACTATCTCTCCCCCATGCTTCAGCATTTCACCACACACTCCATCAGTTCCTGGGGCTTTCCCTATTTTAACTTTCTTCATGCTTCCACCACTTCCATCCTGGTGATTTCTTCCTCTCTTCTCACAACCCTCCTCCTCCCAGCCATTCCTCAGCCACTTATACTTGCATTACTTTCATTCTTTATGTTCAACAATTCATTAAAGTGTTCTTTCCATCTGGTCACTTTTTCTCCCTTCTCTACTAGTAATCTACCATTTTTATCTTTCACACCCCAACTAACTTCGTTGGCACCCTGTCTAACTCTCTTTACCTCTTTCCAGAACATTTTCTTACATTCCCTGCACTTTACACTCAAATTCCTTCCAAATTTCTCATTCACTCTCTTCTTGCTCTCTCTTACTAATCTTTTCACCTCTCTCCTCCTCTCTACATGTAACTCTCTCTTCCGTCTCTCAACTTCTTCGACGCCCCTGTTCCTCATCCACTCATTATATGCTTTCTTCTTTTGTGCCACAGCCTCTTTCACCTCTTCAGTCCACCATGCTGTTCTCTGAATCCCCTTTCGTCTTCTCTTCACCCCACACACCACCTCACATGCTGCACAGATTTCTTTTGTAAATATCTTGCACACACCTTCCACGTCCCCCATCTGCTCCAATCTGTATTTACCCAATCGCTCCTCCAGACTTTAATCTTGGTGTCATGAGTTGACACAGGTAGTCCTATATAACTGTTGCTGGTAAGTCATTAGTAAAATGTAGTGAAGGTGAGAAGGAATTGTATTGAAGGTGAATAACAAGTTTTCCATAAATTGACGTGGTCATGGTAATTTGGAGAGCTTAAATTTGTAACAGTGTAACCATCACTTACCTTGAAGTAATTAACATGCAGTTTGAAGTAAAATATAAGTGGTAGTTACTTATAAGTACAGTATCTGTTACATTTAGGAGTTAAAATTTCTAAGCAGCAATTGACTGCATTGATGAGACTAGTTAATTGGGAAATAACTATAATGTCCCTAAAATATTTCATTAAAAAAACAGAAAAAGGTGTTGCAATGATGGTTTTATATACAGCAGCCATTTTTGTTTGAGTGTTAAACTTATCTAATATGCATTGGTGGTGGTTGTAATAGCAATGCACAGTTGGTATTTAGCCCTGTTCGTCCTCTCTTGCTTGCCCAAGTCTTTGTACTCTTGCATACTTCGTTTCACTTGGTTAATGAGCAGAAAAGGGTACTTAAAGACTTGGCTGGGTATAATGAATGAGCAGGTACCAGGTCCATCACAAGGTATCAGTGAAGGTCCATCGCAAGAAGGATGAACGGAACCTGTAGGAAGGATGAGCAGAACCTATCTCGATGGTCTGCCATTTTCAACCTTATGCTATCTGTTCTAGGTACTGGTATATTTTGCAATGATAATTGAGTTGATAGAACACTGGGTTTATTATGCCTCATTTATATTTTACAGTGAATTTCTTAGAATAGGCCTTCAAGATTCTCATCTTAGTGCCAATTTGGAAGGCCATTACAAAAAAGATAGGTAAGTGAATGAATGGATATGAATGATTACACAGGAAAGAGCATGTCAGATAAACTGCATCATAAACCTAATAACTGAGATGAATTGTTGCTTCTTTAAAACTTAGTTTTTGGAAGCTCAAAGGAAGCAAGACGAAGAGCATCATGAGATGAAAGGATGCTTCTCTATAACTTGTTTTTGTAACCTCAAATCAGACCAAAGAAAGAAAAGCAAAGTGCATTTCAAATGTGAAGCAAGGCAAAGAGCATCATAAATGAGATGAAAGGATGTTTCTTTATAACTTAGTTTTTGGAAGCTCAAAATCAAACCAAAGATAGCAAGGCAAAGAGCATAATAAATGGGGTGAAAGGGATGTTTATATAACCAGGCACTGGAGCCATCTGATCATATCAGTGCCACCACTTGAAGATGAATTCATCCCTCACCTGCAATGTCAGTATTAAAATTATATAAATAACTTACGCAATGTAAGGTTTAATATGCAGAAAAATTTACGAAGTTAAAGGTGTCATGAGGCCTTCCATGCCTCTTAAAATACTAGCCTTAGCTGGCACTTTGAAGGGTAGTAGGGTAACTTCCAATGTGAGGGAGCAAACTGGACTGCCAGCTACCCTTATGTAGGCCTAAATTTTTTAGTCTGGTGATGTATTGTCCACTTCATTCTTGCTGCTGCCGACAGTTTTATTCAGTCCATTGGTGACTTTCAAAGCTGGAGGATTTAGCTATAGCCTCCATTAGCCACTTCACTACTAGAAATCTGCCCTAAGTTGAGTAAAATAATCAGGTAATAGCAAGATTGAAATCTATATTATTTCATCAGACTAAAGGGGTTTGTGTGTTGAAGGCTGGTTTTTGTTTATAGTTAGGTGCATTATGAAGTGATTTAGGATATTGTCAAGTCCTACAAAGCACTAAAAGGCTTCCTGTATAACCTTGAATATGGCCATATGTTTTGTAAGACATCTAATCCTTGAGTGCCTCTAGATTGAGCGGAGCAAAACTTGGTAATTTTGTGGTTTAGATGCTGAAAATGGAAGCTTTTGAGATTTGTTTGGTAATTTATAATTTTCATATGTTAAATCAGCTATGCTTGTAAGTTTTCACCATTTCCCACACTCCCCAACAGGCTAAACTTCAGTTGTAGACTGCGGACTTGGAGTTGCAGGCCAAAGTCAGTAGAGGAGAAGGAAGGAAGGAAATTATGGAGTAAACACCTAATCTACCAAACGAAGGACATTGGTGTTCTATATTGTTGATACTGTACATTTGTAAGTCCAGTCAACCAAAAAAAGTATCAGCCATCTTATTGCACGTATCATTCTCAATCATGAACAAGGCATTGTGATATATGGGACACCCAGTAATTATAAGTAAAAATATTGTCCATGGTAATTAGTATGACTCAAGATCATATAAATCGTCACATATTGGGTGGTTTATTCTATTGAGGCAATATCTTAATAGATTCATGTGTGTCTGCAAAACTCACTTATTTTCACAACCGTCAATCCCTAGGGGTGTCATACTTTTTTTGGTTGACTGTGCAACAATGAAAAAATATGGTTAATTTGTAAACTGCCTTACTTAGTGTTCTGAGGTTTAAATACCCCTTTTATAAATCTTCTTTGGCTGCCCATTCAAGTCACAGTCCTCTTCCCCTCATTATTTTTATTTTTATTATTATTATTATTATAGTAAAAGTCCTATTATTCGGCAGCTGTTTATTCGGTAGATCCAATACTTTGGCAGTTTTGAGAAATAGTCACATTTACGAAAGTCTTTGATTGTTCGGCAGATGTCCGGAATCATCTCGGCAGTTCAGGAAGTGTTATTTATGACTTGTAGGCCTAATGTTTCATTACACTTGTATATGTTGACTAGTTTCTATATTTTTCAGATTCAGGTATAGTACTGTATTGATTACAATATTGCACAGTATCATACAGTACAGTAACCACACCCCTGCATTAATTACAATATTGCACGATATCATACAGTACAGTAACCACACACCCAAATTTGTGAGGGTAATATTCGAAGCCCCCTCGCTAATTCTCGACGCCTTCCTGAAAATGACATTTACCGGTAATTGTGTTGCCCATGAACCATTGATGCAGTAATGCATTACCCATAAATAAACGTTGCTTGTTAAATCAGTTTCCCCGTTGTTTTTAGCTGTACGGCTGTGACAGCTGTTGTACTTTGATTCCTCGGCATAATGATGGAAGGGACTGTCGTAATTGTTTAACTAAACCTAACCTAACCGAGTTCAACTGTACCTAATAATTTAACCAAATAAAGTTGGAAAAATACGTAAAATAAACTGGAGTAATATGAATTGGTAAGGACTTTCTGATGAAAGTTAAACGTACATGTAGCGCTCATTCTTTTGTTTATTTTTGTGTTTATATGTGAAGGAAAAAGTTTTGATGCAAACAGTAATGTATTCCATTAACCCCTTCATAACCTCCAACATTGAACAACCCTTTACAGTACTGGTGTCAGTGATTTCGAGTTAGTGTGAGCTGTAAAAAAAATGTGAACAATTATGGAAAGGGAACGAAGGTCACTGACATGTTTACACAACTCTGCTACGATTCCAAGCAGTCAGGCAGTCGCTTAATCTCAGATGTTTTCACCGTTTCGTAGATGTACCATAACTTTAGCAATTCTTCCGTGAATCATAGCGATGGTTTAGGAAGCTAAATAGTACATTGCTTGGTGCGCCAGACGATTATCTTCACATCTTTAAGAAAAATAAATTGATTTCAGAAGAATGAAAGAAACTTACTTTTTGTACTCAAAGATGGATTAAATTTTTTCCAATCAATTTTCTTAAGGATGTGAAGGTAATTGTCTGGTGCACCTGGCATTCCCCCCCCCCCCCCAAACCCATGCAATGGTATGATTCACAGAAGAATTGAAGTTACGGTGCATTTGCCAAATGGGCAAAAACATCTGAGATTAACCCACCACCTGACTGCTTGGAATGGTAACGTAGAGTCGTGTAAACATACCAATGGCCTTCATTCCCTTCCCATAATTGTTCATTTTTTTATAGCTCACACTAACTCGACGTTACTGACACCGGTACTGTAAAGAGTTGTTCAGTGCTTGGGGTTATTAAGGGGTTAATGGAATACATTATTGTTTGCATAAATACTCTCCCTTTCACATATAAACACAAGAACGAACAAAAGAGTGAGCGCTAAATGTACATTTAACTTGCATCCGATAGACCTTACCAATTCAAATTCCCCCGGTTTATTTTATTTATTTTTCCAACTACTGTGTCGTTACACTTGTATATATTCACTAATTTATACATTTCAGATTCAAGTATAGTACTGTATTGATTACAGTATTGTACAGTATCCAGTACTCTCCAAACACAATTGTAATACCGTAAGTGGTGATGACAGTGTTCACCAATACATTTAAGGTACTGAGTGGGTAGGTTTTTTTATTATTTGGCAAATCCAATTTCCCGGCATCAGCCCGGTCCCATAGATGCCGAATAATAGGACTTTTACTGTACTTTGTGGTAGGTGGGGGCACTCACCATCCACTCACTCGATATAGTGCTGCTCTCGGGTGTCTGCCCTTTCCTCTCCTCCATCCTTCTTTCCTTCAATCCTCATCTGTCTATCTTTCCTTCATTTTTTCCTTGTCCTTCTGCCTACAGGTGACTTTACACTCCCTTTTTTGTCTTTCCTTCATTCTTTCCTCGTTCTTCTGCCTGTGAGTGACTCTACACTGAGTGACAAGCCAGATGGTTTCCTGTACACCAGGAAACCATTTACTACGTTGGGTGGTAACCATATAATCAAATTTTGGTGCCTGGTGGTTTTGTGGGTAATTATGGCACTCCAATCGGATTGAGTCAGTGAAGGTTTATATCCAAGGGGTGGTTGGGGTTTATTGCTCACGTAATGCCACTCGGGTTAGTGAGGCTGGTCACTCATCTTAAATGTCAGGACCAACTTGCCTAGCCCCGGGCTCCTACGCTTCTCTATGGGGTGACATAGGATTGGATGAAGAATGGATGGAAATTATTATTGGACCTGGCTAAGAAATGAGTTCATTTTTCACACACCCGTCTGGCAAGGGAGATGATACAATAGTCCTTGTTAACAGCTGTTTATTTCAAAGGTGCCCTGGGGTTTATGAAGTCTCAAACACTTCTTGCTAATTAAACAGCCAAGGAAAAATATCTGTCAAATACCATTGCTAAATTTACCAGCATTTACAAACAACCACTCTGATATATTTCTTGAGATAGATTTTTTGGTTTTGGCATCATAGCAGTGGCTAATTGTACACACCATCTCTAAACTCCACCCTTTTCTATGCCTGCTACTCCATCCCACTTCCCTATCCTCTCACCTCTTTCCTACCCCCTCACCTCTTCCCTGTACTCCCCCTCACCTCTTCCCTCTACCTCCCCTCACCTCTTCCCTCTACCAGTCAGCCCACCCCTACCCTCACGCCTCTGCTCTCCACCTCTCAGGTTGAATTTTTCCATTGACACGAAGAAAGAAGATTTTTGCACGACCAAGCAGGCAGAGGATATGTACACGACCAGGCAAGCAAAGGATATTTACACTGACATGACAGACGACAGGAGTGGGAAATAATAGCTTTCTCCACAAGTAAAAGGTATTTGCACCAATTTTTAACTTTTTTGAAATTTGAAATATTTTTTTCTGAGCTTTTCTCACAACGTACACTTGGTCATGCATTTTCTTTATTGATTAAAAATGTTTGAGAGATTTTCACACACACACACACACACACACACACACATACACACACACACACACACACACACACACACACATACATAGATGACATAGATGCTAATATTGGAAATGAGAGCTATCCAAATATGTTTGCCAATGATGCAAAAATACAAATTAGAATTACCAACAGACTTGTAAAGAGCTGCAAGAAAAATTAAACTTCATGAATGGAGTAATACACTACTTGGCAAATAGAATTCATTGTGGACAAGTGTCATGTAATCAAGTTTGGTAAAAGTGGGAAAAGACCAGATTGGGATTATAAATTAGGAAGTAAAACCCTAAACACATCAGAAAGAGAGAAGGACTTAGGTGTGATTATCAGTAGTAGACTAACTCCGGCTGACCACGTAAATGAAAAGGTACAGAACATGTATACACTGCTTGCAAATATGAGAATAGCATTCACATACATTAACGAAGACATTTTGAGGAAGATAACATCATCTTTCATTGGATCAACCCTGGAGTATGCATCAGTAGTCTGGAATCCTCATCTCAAAAAACACATAGATAAGATCGAAAAAGTTCAAAGGGCTGCTACAAGATGGGTACCAAGCTTAAGGGATCTAAGCTATGAAGAAAGGTTTGGAAAAATTGAATCTGTCAACACTACAGGAGAGAAAAAAAAGAGGAGACATGATTATGCTATATAAATGCATGTCAGAGAAAGAGAAAATAGGCATAAATGAATATATAATCTATGGGGAAGTATCAGCAAGAGGACACTGCAAAAAACTGCATAAAAAGAGAGGTGATAAAGACATAAGGAAATTTAGTTTCCCAAATAGGGCAATTGATCAGTGGAATCCACTGCTGAATGAAATAGTCAAAACAATTCATAAATTTAAGATGTATGATAAAAATGGTGTAAGACAGGGGACAATACGAGCTTGACTCATTCCTGTAAAGATACAATTTGGTAAGAACAGTTAGGTAAGAACAAAAATTCTCTCTCTCATGCAGATAAATTTTGCACAAGAGCACTGATAGCTGTGTGGTGGTTGTGCTGGTGGTGATGTCAGCGCTGTTGGTGGTGGTGGAGAATGGTTGTGGGGGTAGTGGTGGAGTATGGTTGTGGGAGTAGTGGTGGAGTGTGGTTGTGCTGGTGGCGGTAGTGTTGTGCTGGTGTTGGTATTATGATGGAGTGTGTTTGTGGTGGTGGTAGTGTGGCTGTGGTGATGATACAGTATGGTTCTGAAGATCCTAAAGGAAGGAAAGGTGTGTGGAATGAGAAGGAATGGAGTGACAAGTGGGGGTTAAAAGACATTGACGTAAGTTTGCATGATAATGTTGGTATCGTGGAAAATAAATCTCTAAGGGAAAAGTGCTACTAAGCCTCCTATGGCACCCAGAATACGGGACATAGGCTCAATAGTAGCATATAGTATGTACTTTGGCCTAATTGATATTTGCTCTACAGATAACTGGAAATGCCGGAGGACGAGATGTCAACCCTGGCCAGCGAGATGGAAACTGCATCAAGACAAGATGGCAAGAAGACGGGATTGCAACTATGGAAGAAATGGCAGTTGTTGACGACGAGATGGCCGCTCGAGAACATGGCAAGCCCTGCAAAGGAACTGGTGCAACAGAGCAGCCATCTGTGTGTGTTGTAGCTTGTATTGATAGGTGATGTGGTAGGGAGGGTAGCAGCAGCTGTGGCGGCACCTGTATAGCGTTACTCTGGTAGGCATTGTATTCCTTAGGCACCTATAATGTTCCTGTATTGCCCCAGGAGATGCAGAGACAGCTGCGAGGGAGTGTGTGTCGGCCGAGAGACCAGGGGAGACCGGAGAGCCTGCGGGGAGATCGGAGCGCCGGACAGGACAGGTGACAGGTGACAGGTTGTATTTTTCTTTGTATTTTCCTTTAGGGTATGATTGTGTGTGCTTGATTTTTTTTTTTTTTTGCGTGTGTGCGTGTGTGTTTGGTTCCCGGCATACTAGGCTGGGTGTGGCAGGTAGGTGGGTCTGGGGAGGGAGGTGGGGTGGGGGGAGGTGGGAAAGGGGGGACTTCCTTCCACTTCTATCTTCCTCTCCATCTGTCCTGTCTGCCTGTCCTCAGCGCAGCCGAATGTGCTGGGATGGTGTGTGTGTCTGTCTTTGTCTGTCTGCTTTGCTTTAGTGCTGCTTTCTCTTCCCCACTTTGACCTTTTTATGCGCTTTTTCTTTTTCTGTCGTTCTAGAGTGAGCGTGATGGAGAGAGGGTAGAGGGGCCAGTAGGAGCGAGGGAGCGAGTTGGAGATAGAAATAGGACCTACTACATAATATTAATTGCTAAAGGTATCTTGCCTGCATTTAAGTGATATACTGTACTTTGATAATACTTGAAACATTTGCTGTAGTCCAATACTTTTGCGATATGCTTTGAGCTACTTCGCTATATGTCATCTGCCAGAATAACGTAACAGCTGCTGCCATTGCTACTTATATGCTTTGTAAATCTATTGTAATTGTAAACTCTTGTAAAACACTAACGATAATAAAAGAATAAGCTGTATACCAACTTTACTTTGCCTTTATATTACAAATACGATTTTAGAATGTCACAAAAAAGTTATGAACAGAAACCATACAATGATATACTCTAGTTCCCAAAGACAAGGAACAGAGTACACAGTAGAATCCAGCACAAGTTAACTTGCTGGTATAAACTCTTGGGTATAAAAACCCACAATTCAACTTCGATTTTATACCAGTTCCACAATCTCGAAAAATGCTAAGTCCAAAAAGAACTCCAGTTTGGACTTGGGATTTTTTTCTCGAGTGACTGGATCTGGTATAAGTCTTAAGGGCAGCAAAAACATTACTTTAGCCTTAGACTATTTATACCCAAATGAGAAGTGGGTATAAAGTCTAGGGATGTAAAACCCCTACTTCAACTTAGAAACTATATGACCAGAAGGGGAGGGGGGAGGAACCCCTCTCCACTTAAGAAAGTCTACGGATGTGAAACCCCACTTTAACTCTACGGATGTAAAACCCCTATTTCAACTCTACGGTTGTAAACACCCTACTTCAACTTAGAAAAACTACATGACCAAAAAAGGAGGTAGATCCCTCCTTCCACTTAAAAAACTCTACGGATGTAAAACCACTATTTCAACTCTACGGATGTAAAACCCTCATTTCAACTTAGAGTATTTCAGAGCTATCATGACTAAAATCTACGGATGTAAAACCCCTATTTCGGACTTTGACTATTCAGACCCCTCCCCCAGGTACAGCAAAACCAGTACTTTGGTCAGCTATGGTTTATTGATGGGTAACTACAGTAGTTGTACAAGACTGACTAGCTTCATTACTTAGTGCAATTAACACTGCCTTGACTAGCAGTAATAGCCTTATTTCGGCTGTTTATAATCCTCCAGAGTTATTTCCTCTGGTGCCTGCAGTTTATTCATGTTACTGTCAGACTGTTTTATATATACTCTGGTGCTGAAGCTCCTGTAGACTGCTCCTTCAGGTCATCTCGCTGGTTGATAGTCTTCATAGTACTTCTTACCTTAGTGTTCCCCATCCAGGTTTTTTGCCATGTGCACTGAAGGCACCATAAGGAAACCTTCACTGAGTGTACTGCAGACGCAGTGCATATAAGTCTGACCAGCTAGGGTGTCCAGTGTGGGTAATGGTGTTCTTTACCCATGTCCTATTTCAGAGTAGATCCAGATATATATATCCCATCACTAGTGCTGCTATCAAAGCCTTCTTGCCATCCTGTAAGTGAAATTTCAAAGTCCATTGTGCACTCACGTTTACCCCATCGTCAAAGTCCATT
>JAGKTI010031102.1:0-12221 GCA_018397915.1 Birgus latro
CTCTCTCTCTCTCTCTCTCTCTCTCTCTCTCTCCGTCTTTGCGTAGGTCCATGTGTAAGTTTACGTAGGGGAGTAGTGAAGAAACGAAAGAAAAATATATATACAGTATATATTTTTGGTTCTTGTTTATTATAAACTTGAAGATAAACATCCAGGGCATCATCTGGTAAAAAGAATTTCTCTCTCTCTCTCTCTCTCTCTCTCTCTCTCTCTAGGTTTGTGTGGGGGTCGAGTTGTTAACGGTGATGCATGGTCACCACAGCCTGAGCTGTGGCTTGCAACGCAATGCTACCCAGCCTGAGCGTTGGCTTCCAATCCTTGGGTTAACCAAACCTAACCTAACCTACAGTTGGGAAATTGGGAAACAAAATCCATCTTTGAGTACGTTGAGTAAGTTTCTTCCGTTTCGCTGGAAACAAACAATCATAGGTGTGGCTTAATGGCTTAACTTCTCAGTGGCCGTGAGTTCAGATATTTGCGTGCGCCCCTGATCGGCCCCAGAACAATTTTTCAAGAGTTCTTAAATCAATTTATTTTTCTTAAAGATGTGAAGAGAATCGTCTTGTGTATCCAGCAATGTGTTTTCTAGCTTCCTAAATCCATCCTGTGATTCGGTGTGATTCTTGGAAGAATTCATAAAATTGCAGTACTTGTGCCTTATGGGCGAAAACATCTGAGATTAAGTGACCACCTGACTGCTTGGGATGGTAGTGTAGACTTGTGTAAGCATTCCAGTGACCTTTGTTCCCTTCGCATAATTGTTCACAGGTTTTTTTTTAGCTCCCAGTAACTCATCGTCACTAACACCTGTACCGTAAAGGGTTGTTCAACACCTGGTGTTATGAAGGGCTTAACCCATTGACTGTGGCTGTATCTCATGTAATATATGAGTCCAAATGGCTCTGACTGCATCTGTACCATATATGATTTTCTGATTTCGAAAATTCCTCTGTCAGAAATGGCATGAAATAAATCAGCTATCTACTCATGGCACCCTATAGAATATTACCATACATAGATTATGCATTTTACGAGGAGGAGAGCTCAGCTCAGTTACCTGCAGCATGTCGCAGGCACCGGTACGAAATTTTCTCCAGGAGGCCGCCGCTAGGTAGCCCAAGCAAATATTGGATGAAATCTCAGGATGAGTGTAGTGATGATGACAATGATTGTTCAGATGCTGATTTACACCTTATCTGATTGCAAGATTGACACTGCTGACACAGTGCGACCATAACACATCGTTTGCCTGTCACCACTGCACAGGGAATATTTATTACTTCACGGACCTGTTTCAGAGGTAATTTTTTTTTTTGCTATATTGTGTTATATACCATTGAACTCAGGATTTTTTCTCTATCTTCTGACAATATTACTATTTTTCTAATATTGTTTTTCTGAATACAGTAATCCCTCCATTATCCGATGTAACAGAGCCAAAGGCATGTCTGAAAATTGGTTCTGTCCGGATATTGGCCCTGAAGCTCCCGCACCAGTACTTCGGACCTTAACCAAATGTAAGTCAGAAAACCACCTACTGACTTCCCTACCAGACATGCATAGTGCCTGTTTAAGACACTATTCACATAGATAATGGACACAAAGCATGAAATAAATGAAATTTAACCAGAAAATGATGATTTAGAGGTGAGTATGGCAAATATGTTCGCCAGTTGACAGCATAGTGAGAGTAGCTAACAGACATGAAAATCACCATGAAAATCACCTTTTTCACAGCCAGTGCACACGAATATGGGACACAAAGCATGAAATAAATGAAATGTAACCAGAGAATGAGGATTTAGAGGTGAATATGGAAATTATTTGGCAGTTGACAGTGTACTTACATGTCTGTGGTGGTTGTTATAAAGATTACCTCACCTCTAAAGCTCTGACAGTAGTGAAAATGCTCTTGAAGCACGTACAGTAATCCTGTGTTGTGCTGCTCTTAATCCTTAGCACTGTGAATTATAATTGTTTAAACAAAAACGAGCACTAGCGCCAGCCATCCCGACAATCGTTTGCTCGTGATGGTAGTTGAGAGGGAACTGGGGAGGGGAAGGGGAGCGTGGGAAGTGATCGTAAACACAGCTGTTCGGCGCTGCACACCAAATTCAAACTTACGATAAATAATTTTTTTTTTTTTTTTTTTTTTTTTTTTTGCTTTATTTTTTTGGCATTTTTGGGTTCCGAACACCCAAGCAAATGATATCCAGACAGTGGGGCATCGGGTTATTGGGCGTCCGGATAGTAGAGTGATTACTTTAAAAACTGCCACACACAGGATGTACATGTAAACAGACACTGTCGCAGTGAATGGGTTAATGGAATACATTACTGTTTGCATCAGCACTCTCTCTTTCACATATACTGTACACACAAAAATGAACTAAAGAATGAGTGCTGAATGTACGTTACCAATTCAGTTTGTATTCCTCCAGTTTATTTTCAATATTTTTCCAATTTTATTTAGATTTATTTTTTTAAGAAATTGTTAATTAGTGAAGTTGTTAATTATGATTTCAGCAAGTATGGGGTTTTACGTGCTCCCTACGTGTCAGCAAGTGGGTTGGTGGAGGGTCAGTGCCCCTCCCTGTAAAACAAATAACTCAAAGTCAAATGGCCACCCCTTGCGGGATTGTGGCGTCTGGCAATAGATAGATAGATAGATAGACTCTAATAAAAAAAGTTTAGGTCGCTAACCTAACTGGCTCTGACAGAGGTAACAGTGCTCAGTACCACAGGAGTAACCAGCTCAGACGTGGGCACAAGGCAGGAGACTACCAAAAAACAGTGGAGGTTGCCCCCAGCAGCCAGTAGGGGTATACTGTATATGGATGTGACATCATGCAACTAGTTGCAGTGCACCGCTCGCCTGACATCGTCACGCGTGAAATTTGACTTTTGGTGGACCGTCTGAGCTCCAAAGCCCGACAACTCACTGCAGTGTATCTGTTTTTGACCGCAGTATATAATTTTTGGTCACACTGTAGGTTACCATGTAAGTACTTGATACCGCGTTGCAGGAGGGAGCACTGTGATTAAGTGTGGAATTACTGAATATGGTAGGGATTACAGATTTGTGGAAAAGGAGATGGGAATGATTGGTGAAGGGTGGAGTATTTTAGATATGATGCATGTAGATGATGCTGTATTGCTAATAGTGCATAAGATCTTTGTACTGTGATTTTGAGTTTTGTTAATGTGTGTCACCAGTGTAGTTTAAAAGTGTAGCAATTGTAGTGTATGAGTGTGATGTGTGGTGATTGAAGTTGATGAGTTTGAAGTATGGTCAGTTAAAGCACCATTTAGTGATAAGGGAATTTATTTTCTGGTGTATAACGTTTTGGCCTGTTTACGGCTCTTTCAGACACTAGTGTCTGAAGAAGCCCGAAACAGGGTGAAATTTTACTCACCAAATAATAAAGGCCCTTACCTATAAATGGTGCTTTGATTGACCAATTTGTTGGGCATTCTAGCCACAATATTAGTTTTAAGCATCTTGGTGCAGTAATAAAAAAGAGAAGTAAATGTTTAAAGGAAGAGGAGAATTTAGAGTGGCTCATGATAGGAACCAGTGCTATGAAGGCTTTGATGCAAGACAGAGGATTGAGTGTGGAGGCTGCAACAGGATTGCTTGAAGGTGTATAAGTGCCATCTTGAAGATATGGGTGTGAAACTTTGTATATCATGTATGTGAGAAGTCAAGAGTAAGAGCAGTTAAAGTGAGACTTGGAAGAAATATGTGGTTGGAAGTTGCATAGATGAGATAGGATAAGAAAGAAGCATGTGGTCTGTGAAATGTGTGGAATACAATAAGTGAATCTTTTGATAAAAGGGTATGTAAAAATCAGCTTAGATATAGAAAGGATGGATAATTTAGGGTGGGGAAGTGGTAGTGGGTATTGTTTCGTTTCGTTTTTGAAGGCTCCAACATGCTTGCATGCGTCGGCCTTGGTCACCTAATGGCGGCTCTCCACGCTGCTCGATCCCTGGCAGCCTCCCTGTTCAGTCCCTTAATCCTTAAGTCACACTTAATGGCCTCGTCCCATGTCTTTCTCGGTCTACCCCTCCCAACCCCTCCCCCAATATTAACTTCTCTCACCCTCTGTACCCAATTATCATTCCCCATCCTCTCCACATGTCCAAACCACCTCAGCCTACCTCTCCTCATCACAACACCAATACACTCCAGTCCCATCCTACCTCTCAACTCTTCCATCGTAAACCCAGCCCCCCCAGGCCTTGCACGCAGGGATGCACTGCACATCCACCTAATCATTGTCATTTCTGTACATTTAAACCTGTGAATATCCTCTTCCTTTACTGCCCAGGTCTCACTACCAAACAGCATTACACTCCTAACACATGCTGCATACAAAGACCCCTTAGCACGTAAAGAGAGTCCTGTCAATGTCAGGAGAGGCAACAGCTCCCTGAACTTCTTCCAACCACATCTCACCCTAGCAACCGAGCTAACTCCAGCCCCACCTCCGGCACATAACATGTCTCCCAAATAACGAAACTCCTCCACACACTCAAGAGACTCACCTGCAAGTTCAACCCTCTCACGCCTAAGAGTCTCCACCTGCTCTCCCCGACACGCCGCACACATGAAATCAGCATCATCTCGCAGTCTACCTCTAATACCACTACATTTCTTGTGCACCCACTTATCACAAACATTACACAAGATGGAATTGCTTCCCACACCCTTGTGGCAAACTGCACATGGCCACTCTCCCTCTTCACTAATTGTACCGCCACCAACCCTAGATATCATCACTTTTGTTTTATCTGCATTTACCCTTAAGCCCTTGTACCCCATACCATCTCTCCACTTCTTAAATCTTTCCTCCGCCTCCTTTTCATTCTCCGCAATCAACACCAGATCATCAGCATACATCTCCCATGGGAGTCCATCTCTGAAGTCACGTGAGAGGGCTTCAAGCACCATGATAAACAACAAGGGACTCAAAACTGACCCCTGATGCACACCAACATTCACGGGAAACTCATCACTCAAAGCTCCATTCACTCTTACCTGGGTGCGAGCACCCTTGTACATGGCCATAACCACCCTAACCAGCCACTCTTCCAACCCTAGCTTTCTCATTGCCCACTTCACCACCTCTCTAGGGACTCTGTCAAAGGCCTTTTCCAAATCAGCAAAAACAAAATACAATTCCGTTTTCTTTCCAATATATTTTTCCTGAAGCTGTCGAACAATGAATATGGCATCAGTGGTCCCCCGTCCTGGCATAAACCCAAACTGCATCTCATCGATATTCACTCTTTCTCTAATCATACCTTCTAGAACTCTCTCCATTACTTTCATTATCTGATCTAAGAACTTTATACCTCTGTAATTTCCCCTTTCCAGGGCATCACCCTTTCCCTTGTACACATTTACAATTACACTCCTCAGCCAATCATCTGGGACAGCACACTCATATATAATCCTATTTATCAGGTCAGTGACTAACCTCACCCCAGTATCTCTTGAGGCCTTCAACATTTCGGCAGTCAACCCAGACACACCTGCCGCCTTTCCCTCCCGTATCCTGCCTATTGCCTCACTCACAGTAGCAGCGTCAATCAAAGGCCAAGGGCCAAACACTGGATCAGCGGGCTCCAAACCTTCTCTATCCCAATCAGACTCCTCATTCAACAATCGGCTATAATGCTCTCTCCATGCATCTTTAATATCCTCACTGCTCATCACCACCCTTCCATCATCATTCTTCACATACTGCTCACCTACAATGTCCCGATTATCCCTCTTCACCTGATTTGCCACCCTAAAAATCATATTTTTCCTTTCTCCATGATTTAGATTATCAAGTAAAAGTCTCTGTGACTCAGACTTCGCCCTGTATACCTCTCTTCTAGCCCTGCGCCTGGCAGCCAAGTACTCCTCCCTGTTCCCACCCTTCTTCCATTCCCGAAAAAGCCTTCTTTTCTCCTTAACTGCAGCTTCTACACCCTCATCCCACCACCAAGTTGCTTTATGTCTTAGTGGGCCTCTTGTCCAACCGCATATTGTATCGGTAACTCTCAAGAGATTGTTCTTAAGGGCTCTATACTGTTCATTAATGCCTCTATCTACGGCTTTCTGTTCAGCCACCACTCTCCTCATCTCACTATAAAAGGCATCCCTTACTGATTGGTTTCCCAGCTTCCATATTTTCCTCCTAGGTACATATGTCCTCCTTCTCAACACTCGATCCTTAAGCACCATGTCACAAATCAACAGTTTGTGCTGCTGCACACACTCCTCACTTCCTATAACTTTAACATCCCTCACTAATCTCCTATCAACCCTCCTGACCAGAAAATAATCTATCTGACTACTATTTCCCCTGGACTCATACGTGATCAACCAGCTGATTCTTTTCCTAAAATGTGTGTTGCACACAATCATGTCCATAGCCTCCCCAAACTCGAGTATTTTTTTCCCTTCCGTAATCCTCACACCATACGCACATCCTTCATGGACACCTTCATAACCTTGAGCTGCTTCACCCACATGACCATTTAAATCTCCTCCCAGAACCACTACCTCATCATCACCCATACCACTCACTACATGTATTAAATCATCCCAAAATCTATCCTTCTCTGCGTCATCCAATCCCACCTGTGGAGCTTATGCCGATATAACTGAAACCAACCTCTGCCCGACCATAATTTTCACTACTAATATCCTATCACTTACTCTCATAACATTCATGACATATTCCACCCATTTCTCTGCAACCAACACACCCACACCCCCATATCCGTCAGTTCGCCCCTTCCAAAACAACTTATAGTAGCAATCCTTCCCAACAATCTTTCTGGCTGATCCACCCCTGTACTGGACTTCCTGCAAACATGCCACATCCACCCACCTCCTACTGAATGCCTCAACGACTTCCCCTGCTCTTCCTCTCAAACTTGCCACATTCCACGAACCCACCCTAAACCCCCTGGGTGATTTGCTGTCCTCAGGCTTGCTTTGGTGCTTGTTTTTGTTCATAGTCATAGTCGGTAAGATAAAGGGGGGTAAACATTCCTAAGGCCCGACCCATTGCACAGACCCAGGTCCAGGCAATGGATCTGGGACCCTTAGCCCACCAGCTTACCAATGGCTGTGGTAGTGGCCTCGGGGCACCCTGCCAGGACAGCTGCAGGGACACCCTCCAAGCGCGGCTTGTCACTGCAACTGCCCCGCCATTATACACCCAATGATAGGGCAGCCTCCTGGGACGCTACTCCCAGGTTCAGGCCCCTCTTTATTGAGCGGAAGTGGCAGCCTTGGAACCGCAATGCCCTGTACCCTCTAGCACAGGTTCGAGCCCCATCTCGCCCCAGACCCATGATCTATGCCGGCGGAACCCCAGTTAAGCCTCCCCCCAAAGTCCGCCACTAGGTAGCGGGGGCAAAGTTTTCTGGCCGCATGCCCTTGTTGGCGTCAACCCCTGTAACGTAGCAGGATACGTTGTATAATATGTAAAGCGCATGTGGTGTAGAGGAAATGTTTGGGAGAGTATGCTGGTCTACTCTCCATGTTACTGTCACACTGAAAAGGTCAGCAAAGGGGGATGGTTAGGTAACTAGTGAAACAGGAGCTCCAGCTCTCCCTATCACCAGTATTCCCATTCCACCAGTATTCCCCTCGGGAGTACTACCCTGTTCGGCCCGTATATTGAGTGAATCTGAAGATGGGATTAGGCATGGTTGGTTAAGAAGGTAGATAGTTATGGTAAATGAACATTTGAGCAAGGGAGGTGTAGAAGATGAATCTAGAGTGTTAACAAGGGATTGGAATGGATAAATGCAGTATATATATGTATGGAGAAGTACATGGTCAGGATTCAGCACCCTTTTTGTAAATGCATTTGCCAGCAGAATTACTGTCTTGCAGCTGTATGTGAAATGCAAGTAAAAAAATTAAAAAACAGAAATGTACAGTTGATTACGCCATGGATGTGGAATCAAGCTTTCAGAGACTGAAATGATACATGAATCATTATGTGGCCCATTCCACTGGGCTTACCTTTTTCCTTAGATGGGAAAAATGGTTATATCACATAACATAAATAATATTGCTGCAGTGTGAACCTCTGGATGGGTATGGGTTCCGACGTGGAGGGTACCAGTGCCGCTGCAAGCCTGGATTCAGGCTTCCAAATGTGGTGCGTCGACCGTACCTTGGAGAGATGGTAGAGAGAGCAACGCGATACCAGTACAGCAATTCATTTAGTTGCACTCCTATCGGCTGTAAGTCTGTTGAAGTAACTGAGAAATATACCCTAGTTAATAATTACTTAGAATCATGGTAACTTTGAAGTTGATGCTCATTAAAAAAAAGAAGAAGAAGAAAATTATACCTGCCACAGCTTATTAATAAATTTGTGCCCCTCACTCATGACTTGCCAACACAGGGATCCAGAAGCTTCCATTTGATTACAACAAGATGGACGAGTATGAGCGTCAGCAGTATTTGTCACGAGACTACTACAACGTATCTGGAGCTGCTTCACTCCGTGCCAGCACTGTCAATGTAGAAGAGGTTATAGAATTCTTGAAATCTGTCACTCCTAGCAACTGTCATAACTTTGCTCCTGATGACCTGATTTTGAATGGAGATGTTGCATATGGCAAGGAAAGTCAGTTTGAAAATGAAGCTCGTATGGCTCTAAGGCTGGCCAACTTTCTAAGTGCCTTCCTGCAGGTAAGGGTCAATTTATGGTTAGTGTCTTTTTCATGATCATATTATTTGCTGACGTGAGGGCACTAACCATCCACTCATTCGATTTAATGCTACTTTGGGTGTCTGTCCTTTTCTCTTTTCTTTCCTTCTTTTACCTTTCTTTCCTTTTTTCTTTCCCCTTCCTTCTGCCTACGGGTGACTTTACACTCCATCTTCTGTCTTTCTTTCCTTCACTCTTTCCTCTTCCTTCTGCCTATGGGTGACTCTACACTGAGTGACAAGCCAAATAGTGTCCTGTTCATCTGGAATCCATTTACTATGCTGGGTGGTAGCCATATAACCAAATAATGGCACCTGGTGGTTTAGCAGGTAATTAAGGCTCTCCAATCGGATTGAGTCTGTGCAGGTTTACATCCAAGGGGTGGTTGGGGTTTATTGCTCACGTAATGCCATCCGGGGATGAATGAGGCTGGTCACTCATCGTAAATGTTAGGACCAGCTTGCCTAGCCCTGGGCTCCTATGCTCCTCATGGAGCAACACTGGATTAGATGGTGAATGAATGAAAATGACATACATTCCTGGCTTAATACATATTAATGAATGTTTGACCCATTTCACTGGGCATGATGTTTATATGTCTCCCAATTTCATGCTTTTTCTCCTTGTTTTCTGGACCTACTTTATCCCATTCTTAAGTGCGAAAAACATATCTGGATGATGATAACTAATAGACTGAGGCTTGAGTGGTGAGTGAATAAACATATACTATTAGACAATAAATGGTGAATGAATAAGTTGTTTATTAATAGACTAAGGGTTATATGCTGAGTGAATGGATGTATGCCCCATTTCACCAGGCACCCTGTTGATGGTATTCTTGCTTTAGTACTTTCCATTTCTTGTATTTGAATCCTTCTCTGCACATATATTGGAGGATAGTAGGAGTAGGCTAATGACCATTTAATAATTATTAATTTTACAGTACAGCTCTGTATTACCTGTTGGTTACGAGTGAGCGAGTGATGTTTACTCTCAGTTAAGTTTGGAAATGAGCGGCCCAGCCCGACCCGACCATCACATTAAGCAGAAGCTAATAACTTTACTCTTAGTAGAGTTGAAATTCTTTCTCCATGTTATACATTCATCATCATCCATCCATCCATTATCCAATCCTATGTCACTCCACAGAGCAACGTAGAAGCCCGGGGCTAGGCAAGATGGTCCTGACATTTAAGATTAGAGTGACCAGCTTCACTCATCCCTGAGTGGCATTACATGAGCAATAAATCCCAACCACCCCTTGGATATAAACCTGTACAAGATCAATCCAATTGGAGCGCCTTAATTACCCACTAAACTACTAGGTGCCATAATTTGGTTATATGGTTACCACTTTTTTTTCTCTCTCTCTCTCTCCCAGCATAGTAAATGGTTTCCTGGTGTACTGGAAACCATTTGGCTTGTCACTTAGTTTAGAGTCACACATAGCCAGAAGGAAGAGGAAAGAATGAAGGAAACAAATACAAAAGAGGGAGTGTAGAGTCACCCGTGGGCATGAAGAGGAAAGAATGAAGGAAAAAAGACAGAAGAGGATGGAAGGAAAGAGGGAAGGAAGAGAGGATAGGGCAGTCACCCGAGAGCAGCACTAAATTGAGTGAGTTTATGGTCAGTTCCCCCAATTCATACAGTAAATTTTATCTTCTGAAAACTTACCCATAAAGGTTTAGGAACACCTTGGAATTTTGAGTTTTCCAAGGGAGTATTTGGCTCTGATCAGTGAATGCCTCAGTTATGAAATACAATTTTAAAAGATTTTCTGTCATCACACTGTTTTTTGGCATCAGCTCTAGCAATTGAATATTGGAGATTTCTCCTGTAATTTTATATCAGAGGGAAATTGCGATAACATGGTGCTCGCTTGCTCATCAAGCACTCACAAAGCACACTTTACTGGTTTGTATGTATGTGTTGTGGTTGTTTGTTACTGTTACGCCAAATGTCTAAATGCACTGCATTCACAGTTGCTGAATAGTTTGTTGTTTTATAATGAACAGATTGTGGACCACAATGAGATTTTCTCTGGAGTTCGTGTTGTGGATCAGCCATTAACAGAGGATCAGATGATGGGAGAAGTTCTGTCCATTATTCTTGGCAACAGCAGGGTATGATCATTATTGTTTGTGATAATTAAGAACCTTGTGTATCTTTATGCTTATACTTATTTTGTGGAATCCCAACATTTTTCCAAAGCAGTAGATTATCATTGTAAAACAAAATACTTTTGGTTTTTATTCACATATGATGAAGGTAGTAAGTTTGCAAATTAAATTTCATAATTTTTTACATTGTCAGTGCATACAAAATGTATTTGGTATTCTTGGTTAGATCTGGGCATCTGGGTTGTACTGGGACCGTGGGAAGTTTACCAACCGCACGCTCTTTGCTCCCTTGGCCTACAAAACCACACTTAACACACGCAAATTTGTCATGGAAGATTTGGCCCGCCTCAACTCCACCCGTGATGCCTACATAAACAAACCATGGTTCAGGTGTAGTACATGGCAACATTGCGTTACCATATTATTTTCGTTTACTGTTTGTTTATTCATGTTCAGATACTGTAGTCTTTAATCATAGATTTTCATTCTTTTATTTTTCAGGCATTTATTACTTTATACTGTATGTATCGATGTTTTTGTGTGTATATACAGGGTGTCCCTAAAGTTTGGACACAGGAAATATCACTATTTATATCTAACTATATATTTTTTTTGCCCCACAGATTAAATATGACTTCTTTTTCTGGGGTATGCTAAAGGAGAACGTGTGCTCAATGAAAATTAAAGATACGAGACACGTGAGGGAATGCATCATAAATGAATGTGCTCAAATTGATGGTAATGTGGAGTTAATGCATCGGGTTCATGTGAATCTCGCAAAGTGCATCGAACTTTGCATCACAAATGGTGGAAATCACATTGAAGATGTTGTTTATTAATATTTCAGTTAAATAAAATGTTGTTCAAATTTTTTTATTGAAAATATGCATTTTGCCTATGTGTCCAGACTTTAGGGACACCCTGTATCTGTGTCTTCATCTCATGCTTCCTCTCTACTTGTTTTATTGCTACTAATGATTACGACCACTGTTCCTCTCCTAAAGCTTTTAATAGCGGTGTTCCTCAGGGTTCTGTCCTGTCACCAACTCTGTTTACTTCATCAACAATCTCCTGGTTTGCTATTCTAGCCCTAGGCACTCACTGATGACTCCTCCCTTTAGGCTATGGCACGCCTGCTTTTCAATATGATTATCATTTCTGATTAGGGAAAAGTAAAATAAAACGTTTTTATGCATCTAAAACTCAGGTCCTACATAGTTAGATCCGTAAAAGTCATCCACAGGAACATCCCTTAATATTTAACAAGACACAGTTAGGTCCATCACCTCTTACACGTATTATCCTTGGGGTTTCTTTTTCTTGGGATCTGCCGCGGAAGTATATTAGCTCCCTTGCAAAAATC
>JAGKTI010031103.1:0-10367 GCA_018397915.1 Birgus latro
AGAGAGAGCATCAAGTATCAGACGAGTGTTAGATCCATGTGGCATCTAATGACCAAGGTTGTCAGGAAAAAGCCCTTCAGTGCACTCCACCACTTTCCAGCTAAGTATGCACAAGAACTTAATAATATACGGTATGATCAACCACAAACATGCAACCTTCCCGCACATATTCTTAGTGCACTCTCCTCCAAGCAAAATGTCCGCACTCTCCGTCTGATGGTAGCGTTACTGAAGGCAGATGAAGATTATGACTTACTGATAACTGAGGACAAATTGTGATGTGCTATCATTAGGTGTAAGGCAACAGCCCAATGGGATGATGGCATCACTTACTATGTCCTTCACCTGCTCCCGAAAGTCCTTGGTAGCCCCCTTCTACAGCGCTACAATCTATTCTTCATAAGGGGTATGTGTCTAATGCCTGGACCTCCAGCACGATTGTTCCCATTCCGAAACCTGGTAATGGCAAATTCAGACCTATTTCTTTCATTTTCTGCTTCAGCAAGGTGCTCAGAAGCATCTTCCCTATCTGTCTCATGTTTCTGCTGGAAGACAAACTCTCACCAAGAATGTATGGTTTTCTGCCACAAAGAAGTACACACCACTGTCTAATGGAATTCTATACCCTCCTCTGTCTCACCAGTGTTGTAGCATTCATTAATCTTAAAAGTGTCTTTGATGCTGCAAACAGAGATATCATCCTCGATCTGGTACTGGTATTTGGTGTCCAAGGAAACCTCTTGAAATGGATATGGGATTACCTTTGTAACAAAACCTCACGTGTCCATTTTAAGGGCTTGTGTTGCTCTTCCAAGGCCTATGAACTCAGATTTCCACAAGGTGATGTTCTAAGCCCATTTATTTTCAATGTCCTTATGCATCGGTTACCCTTTCTTCTTCTCAACATTCCCGGAGCCACTGTTTCCTGTTATGCTGATGATATCTTCATTCACTTCAGCTGTCCAAAAGATCTTCAATGCTTCCTTCAATCATTGTATCAGCCGTCTTCCACTTGTGGCTTAATCCTCTCCCAAGAAAAAGTGAAATCTTTTCTCCCTGCAACCCAGGAATGCTTCCAGAATGCACTGTATGAAATAGTGTCATACCCCTGTGCAGGCAGTACCTCTACGTGGGTGCACCTGTAAGGATTACCCCAACCATACTTGTAAGACAATGTGTTCATCCCATCGTCTGATACCTCCTAGATCAGTTGCAGCAATGTTTAATTCCTCTCAAGGGGCTGCCCAACAGTGCTACCGGAATCTCTATCCCTGTTGCCAGAACTATCTACATTGCATTATTATGGCCAGTTGTTGATTACGTCTCTTCTGCTCTCAGTCAGCTCCTGCAGACATCCTTAGTTTCCATTGAAAAATATCAGAACAACGTAATGAGATACATCCTGGTCTGTCTTATTTCCACCAGAGTAGTCAACATGGTAACTGAACTCTGTCTCCCCCTCTTGTTGAGAGAATATACGCCAGTGTATCTTACTTCAGTGTCAAATGCCTTCACTCTTCCCATCTTGCCCCTCATTATTCTCGTGCCATCAGAACTTCACTGGTCCCTTTTGCACCTCTACTCACACTTAGGCTTGACATCCACACCCTCGTTAAAACAGCTTTTTATTAATGTCCCTGTGGCAGAAGTGGATCATGGTCTACCTCCCTGGAGGATTTCTCATCTTGAAGTCTGTTTTATCCCACCACAAAGGCAGACTAACCACACCTCCAGAAACAACTAGCTCTGGAGATCATTGCAAGAGTGTCCTCCTCTATTCCTGCCACACACCATTTCTTCATGGACAGTTCCCTGCAAGCAGATTGGAGTGCTGGATGCTCCATCTACTCACCTGATTTGGACCCACGGGAGGGAGGCTGGGTTGGCTGCAGACTACCAAACTCGTCTAGCTCAACCTACTGTGAGCTACAGGGACTTTTGCATGCAGTTAGTCTCCTCTCTCAGTGAAGACTGAATGGTGTAGTTATCTGTGACTCTCAGTCTGCACTTTAAGCCATTCCGTCTCCAAAATGCACATGCCACTGGTAAGCTCAACAAATCTTACGTCAGTTTCAGCTCCTGAAAATTCTCTTACGATACAGTTCTTGTGGATTCCTTTGCTTGTCAGAATTGCAGCCAATGACACTGTTGATCTCTTGTTGAAAAATGCCTATGGACTGCCTCTGCCAGGTGATGGTACATCCTTTCTCCTCTGCTACAAAAAGAAATTACATTCAGCCGCTCTTTTCCCTACACTCTATCGTAGGAACACTGACAGGACTCAGTGTTTCCATCCAACACTATGGCCACTTTCGTCTACATCCTCCCAAGTGTCGTTGATATGAGCTTATGGTTCGCAGGCACAATGTTGTGTTTGCTCGACCTCGGCTAGGATATCGCCCTATTTAATAAGTCTCTGAGGCAGGAGACGTGCTCCACTTTTCCTCCAAACTGTGACCATCATAACGCCAGTAATCTTCAGAATTACTGTCTTGGGTTTCGGTCAGTCAGGGACCTACTGTGTCACTGACAGTTCCTGATTATGTAATTATCTACTCACAATCATTTAGATATTATTCTCGTGAGACATCTACACTTTGGTGGATGCTGACTCCTGTATTGTAAACTCTAATATAGGTGTGTCGCCACTTGGGCGTAATAAACTGACTTAAAAAAATGTTGCATAGGACCTCGTTTCGTGTCACAGTCGGTCTTCCCCTGTGGATCCTCTCATGAACATGCATACTAATCACTTTCCTCACCAAGTTACCTTCATTAATTTCTTCCCACATACCTAGACCACCTCAGTCGTTCGCTTTGCATTACATTAATGATACAAGCAATACCAGATCGTGGGTTACTGATTACTTATAGTGTGCCTAATAATTCAATACTGCTTTGTTAATAAGGCTGGAAATATGCAAAGAAATCTAAAGAAGTTTTAGCATCGCTGAGTCGGTTTTACACAATATACTTGTAAAATTATCAAACTGTAGCGATGGAATAAAGAGCATGAATCAAGTTTAAAAAACAGCAATAAACCTCACAGGGGCGTGTAAAGATGTTGCACTGGTATACCAGTGCAGTTCCCGGCCACGTATATATACCTTACTCACAGGCTTGGAGAAAGATTAATTATTTAATTACTTTTAGATTTGGGTAGTTCATTGTAATTTAAAACAGTTCAAAATAAATTTTACAAATATCTTCCCTATAATACACCTTCAATCAAGTGCTTGCCTAGAATTAGACTTTAGTACAGACTGTGAGCCTCAGTTAAGAAGAGTAGAGACACTAATTTACATTAAATATTATTGTTTAACTGCATCTGACCCACATACAGCGTATACAGACATCAAATTCCTATATATCGTTTTTGGATTATGTATATCTCTCTCTTTAAAAGGAAAAAAAAAACACTGTACTTGCAAATACAAATATGCATTTCTCCCCCAACCCTGATATTAGAGTTGTGCCACTCATGAAAAGGGTAAATGGGTTTTATTTGCCCCATGTACGGCATTGTTATCTGGTATACGGTATATGTAATTTGGTAAGGGAGGTAGGGAGGGAGTGTCTAGCTCAGAGACACGTTTTGCTCAAAATAAGTTATTTACATGAATTTAGTGGCCTGTATTAAACTACATTTAGTGACCCGTTTTCATCTATCTGCATTAAAAGAGTCATTCTGATTTGTTTTCTTCTTTTTCCTGACCAGCGTTTATCTAGCTGCACGTTGTGACTGGGTTTGACCTGATGTACTCGTATTTAGTGACCCATTCTGATCCAGATTTAGTGACTCTGTTTTTCCTGGTAGTAATTGGTGATCTTTAAATGACGACTAGGTACCTCGGGCTCATCATTAAACCTGTCTCAACTACACACCTCATCTACCCACCTGGGACATTTATACACCTGGCTCATCTACTCACCTGGCTTATCTCCACACCTGACTCATCTTCACACATGACTTAATTCACACATGGCTCGTCTTCACACATGACTAACTTCACACATGACTTACTTTACACAAATGCTCATCTTCACACATGGCTTACTTTACACCTGGCTCATCTCCACACCTGGCTCATCTTTACACTTGGCTCATCTTCACATCTGGCTCATCTTCACACCTGGCTCATCTTTACACGTGGCTCGTCTTCACATCTGGCTCATCTTTACACGTGACTCATATTTACATCTGACTCATCTTTTCACCTGACTCATCTTTACACATGGCTCATCTACACACCTGGCTAATCTTTACACCTAGCTCATCTTTATACCTGGCTCATCACACCTGACTCATCTTTACACCTGGCACATCTACACACCTGACTCATCTTTACACCTAGTTCATCTTTGAACCTGGCTTATCTTCACACCTGGCTCATATTCACATCTGGATCATCTTTACACCTGGATCATATTCATACCTGGCTCATCTTTGTATCTGGCTCATCTATACACCTGGTTCATCTTTGCACCTCAGTCATCTTTACACCTGGCTCATCTTCATACCTGACTCATTTTTACATCTGGCTCATGTTCGCACCTGGCTCATCTATACACCTGACTCATCTTTACACCTGGCTCATCTTCACACCTGGCTTATCTTCACACGGCTCATCTTTGCAACTGGCTAATTTTTGCACCTGGCTCATCTTTACATCTGGCTGTCCTTCTCATCTGTTTCATCTACACACCTGGCTCATCTTTGTACCTGGCTCATCTTTACATCTGGTTCTTCTTCGCACCTGTTTCATCGATACACTTGGCTCATCTTTCCACCTGACTCATCTTTACACCTGACTCATCGTTACACCTGACTCATCTTTTCACCTGGCTCATCTTCACACCTGGCTCATCTTCACGTCTATCATATCAACGCACCTGACTCATTATTGCGCGTCTTGTTAGTATTGTTACGAAGGGGGATTTGCCAGTTAGGTGTTTGAGAATCATCTTGGTGTGTTCTGTACGGTAGGCTAGTTCCCGTATCCGTACGAGTCAGAGTTGCCGGTTTGCCTGCTGTTTGAGCATAGTTATTTCGTAAGTTATGCATTAATTTTTATGCTCCTTTCCTTCATAATGTTTTATTTACGTGATTGTTCGTTAAACTATGTAATTTAATTTATGTTTGGTATTTGATTTAGAGTGTTATGTAATGTAAGAAGACTGGTATATCTTTGTTGTCTCTTAATTGGTAACTGTGTTGCTAGGGGCGGGTTAGACCAGCACATACCAGAACTGTGGAGAAATAGTTCATTCTCGAACAATGCAAGATTATATAAGGATGAGGGATGAGACACTAGCAGTTTTTAAGGTTAAGGATTAGTTGGGCCTCAGTCAGTTTGAGTGAAGTTTAGTTGGGTGAAGTTTGTATATTTCGGTACTTGTGAAAGCAGTGTTGTTAGGCAGTAAGTGTAACTGCAGTTCGAAAAGTTCGCATAGCTCCAGTGCTTGTGTGAATAGTGAAGTGAAGTTGGAAAGCATGAAGTGAAATTATTTGGATAATAAAGACACTCAACTTTAAGAAGCCAGTGTTTATTTTCGCCTCAGCTGATGTGTGCTGTACTACTGGAGGCTGACGATAGGAAGAACGACTCACTGAGCAACGTCCTTCCTATACTGAACTACTGCTGTTAGAGCCTGTGGCAGTGTGGGAACTGGGGATGTAACAGTATACCTGGCTTGTCTGCACACATTGCTCACCTATGCCTTTGGTTTATTAGTGTAAGTGGCCTGTTAGTGCACCAGAATTACTAGTGGCTTTTATTGATGCACTGAGCTTATTTGAGCACTTGTCTTAGTAATTCAGTCTTTCTTATCAGAAACTTGACTTAACTTTGGCACGCCGATGCCGATATTCTCGTCAGCCGACAAAAGTCTGTAGGTCCGCCGATGATAACATTCTCATTATCGAAGTAAAATATTCACCAAAAATACATTTATCGTTCAATTTTCTAGGGATATGGTTTAAAATGAGTGCCAGTGTCTTCCCGTTTTCTGTATGAGTCACGTGATTGCTCCAGGTTGCCATGCAGCCAACCACGCCAAAGAAAACATCAGTAACTTCCCATCTCCGTTCGTGGTCAGACAGTGCTTACCGCTGCATCTGTTTATCTGCAGTTTTCTATGGATTTTTCATCATTTTCTGTGTCTTACTGCCTTTATATTCACTGTAAATCTTATTCATGATGGATTGTGAAAAAGGATAGGGCAAATCTACCTAGAAAAAGGAGAAAGAAATGCGCATAATGGAGAAAGTTTTGAGTGTACACTGGAAGTATGAACGAGTGAAACTCACACCAACAAAATTTGGGGCTGTAGTGGAGGAATTTTCAGAAAATGATTTTGAAGACCTGGACAGTACAGAAAGTGACAGTGATGTTGCAAGTGAATTGGCAGAGAGACAGTAAGTGAAACAAATGATATTGGTGGTTATTGTGGTGTTAAGCGTGAGACTTGTGGCGAGCGTGAAGCTAGCGGCGAGCGTGAAGCTAGCGGCGAGCGTGATGCAGGTGGTGTGAGAGAGAGCGGTGTGAGGGCAGTAGTGATGGCTGGTCACCACAATCTGATGCCGACCCAAGTGGTCCCTCTACCTTCAGCCAGACTCATGCCAATGCCCGATGTGCCCGTTTCCAACGTGCCAGAGCTCCTCGTACCATTCAGGCATATGATTCAGCCTGGTCAACAGACAACACTGCACCGTTTGTGGAGATTTTTAGTGGTCTTGGCGGACCAAGCACCAGCCACTGCTCTTGGATTTATTGAGCTATTCATCACGAGAAATTTACCGAAATATTTGCTAAATGAAACTAACCAGTATGCAGCACAATCCTTGCACGATGCTTCCAACCCAAGAAGGACTGAGTGGGATGAAGTGAATGTGAAAGAGATGGCAGATTTTTTGGGTATGACTACAGTGTGTTGATGGGAGTTGTGAAAGCCCCAAAGATGACAATGTATTGGTAAACAGGGAAAAAAGTGGCATGTGCTTGCTGTCAGTGCGTGTATGCCTACGAAGCGATATGCTGTAACTGCTAGGTATTTTCACATGTAGAACAACAGAGCAATTACTGAAGACACTACTGACAGACTCACAGAAATTAGAACAGAAATGGAATACCTGACCAACATATTCAAGACCATCTATATTCCCCAAAAGCACCTGTCTCTAGAAGTCTAGATGAAGGCATAATGGCTTGGAGGAACCGTTTAGCTTTCAAGGTTTATAATTCAAACTTGATCAGTATGGAGTAAAGCTGTACATGCTGGCTGAGCCAAAGACAGGTCATGTCTTTGATTTTGATGTGTATGCAGGGATGGGGAAAACACCCACTGAGACAGTTAAGGGTTTGATTGCACCACTGAGGGGTAAAGGTTATCATTTATTTATGGATAACTACTACAACTCGGCGGAACTGTGGTACTCTCAGACTGCGCTGTGGTTCACCCAAAGATCTTCTGCTAGAATCAGAGAAGAACCTGCCAGCTGATACCACAATATTCCAACTGAAGGGTAATGTTTTCATAATTATGTGGAAAGGGAAGCGAATTGTTTCAGTAATAACAATTTGCCATAATGTTGATATGCAAGAACTGCAAAGAAGACGGTGAGTAAGGAACAGAGATGGAACAACGTCACTGTGACGGGTCATTGTGAAAATACCCACTGCAGTCTGTGACTACAGTGATCATGTGAAAGGAGTTGATCACTTTGGTCAAATGGTGAAATATTATCACATCACACGGAAATGCCAAAAGTGGACAAAGAAAATCACGTTCTACTTTTTGCTAATGGATATTCATAATGCTTCTCGTAAGTTCTGTATAAGTACTTTTCAGCTGATGCAGAGAAACTGACATTCCTTGAGTTCCACGGACTCCGCATTGATTCACTGATGGACTTTGAGTACATGGATTGGCCTGTCAGAAATGAAGTGATCCCACATGCTGCTGACAAAGGTGAGCATGACAGCAGTGCTAATGGTGAACTTGCGGGATCACCAGGGCCAGCACCTGGTCCGTCAGGTGTGAGGCGGTTACTCCTCTCCTGCACCACGAGATGAAGAGGAGGTTGAGACAACACCAACTGGTTCTCCTGGGAAAAGACTTAGTATTGTTGATAAACCAGAACGTCCAAACAAGAGTTTGAACCATACCCTACTTAGCGTGAAGAAATATCTGAGGTGTCGTGTCTGCTACAAGGCTGGGAAAAGGAAAAACACCAAGTATAAGTACAAGTCGTGTGAAGTGGCTTTGTGCGCTGCACATTGCCACTGCTTGTACCGCCGCAAGAATAAATACTGGGTGGTGAAGCACTAATGTTCCTCACCATCCCCTCCACCTACCATCTGCAGAGCATCTCCAGGAAGTGTATTTTGCTGGAGCGGGTGTTGTTATACTGATGCTGTGCTCGTGGTCTATAAACATCATTGGTCGGTAAGTATAGATATAATTATTGTATATAGATTATTTTTATCATGTATGCATATACAGTATATTTATCTTTTTGCTGTAAGTACTGTTAGTAACAGTGATGTTCATATTCTGGCATTCTTGGTTGCATATAACACTGTACAAAAAAACTCGTACAAACAGTTAGAGACTAAAATGAATGAAGTAGCGCATAAAATATCGTCAGAGATAATATACGAGTTGACAGTGCGATGATTTGCGCCTGGCCTTCCTAACACTTTTTTTCTTTTTTAGGTGTTAGTAATGTTGATGTTGGTTGTTTGATCATTATTTTATATCATTGTAGAACAAACATCTGCGTACAAATGAAGAGTAAAATGAATAAAATAGCGCAAAAAATAACGTCCAGTGTAGAGAAAGGGTATAAACATTTATGTTAGCTGCCTTTGTTTTTTAACGTGCCATTGTACTTTCTCTTATGGTACTGGTAATGCTTATATTCTCTTCAACCTTATATGCATATATCCTTATAGAAAAATCTATTGAGAATAATTTAATACCAAATAAAATAATATAGAGTGAGAAATAAGGTCAGAAATAGGAAAATAGTATAAACATGTGCGAGTAAGTATACTTGACCTGGCAATACCCGGCCGATTCAGGGGTGGGCGTGGGCCGAGCGCACCGTGAGGGCCAAAGTGTTAATGCAGCTGGCTTATAAGTGCACATGTTTGTTAATGCACCTGGTTTATTACTGTAACTGGCTAATTAGTGTCTTGGCTTATTAATGCATCTGACTTATTAATGGACCTGGCTCATTAGTGTGCTGTTTTTAGTGCACCTAGCTTATTAGTGCAATTCTCATATGAATGCACCTGGCTTATTTTGCACTGGCCTAATTAATGCACCTGGCTAATTAGTGCACTTGACATTAATGCACCTGGCTAATTAGGGCACTTTACCTTAATGCGATTATCTTATTAGTGCGCTAGACACACACACAGAGGACGACTTAATGGATGATTAAAAGTTGCATGGCTGTGTATACAAATACACATAGCACATGTTTACATGTGGGTAAAAATAATACAGAGGTAATAAAAAACTACGTCAGAAATATCCAGATAATGGTAGGTCTCTCCATCTAATTAAAATTACCAAAATTTTCCAAATACCCGAGTCATGTGCAGTATTATAAATTACAAATTATGTGAGTTAAATATTGATGTGGTGCAAGGGATTCGTGAATTCCTGAATTTGAAACCACACCAGAAATGCTTGATAAGATCAGCTCCTTGCTTTGTTCTCTCCATAACCTCCCATCACCTCTGTGAGCGCAGGTCGCAATGTCGTGGCGTTTCCTGTAGTCCACGTCCCAAGTTAGGCAGAATTCCTCATGTCTCGCGCCGGAGTGCTTATCTCGAGCAAGTCGAGGGCATCTTGGTACGTATTGTACACCCCTCCGCACTTTCACCAGTGTTGTCAGTCTTATTTCTCCGCGAGTGTGTACACTGAGTTGGTCGACTCACGTTACGAGCCTGCAGTGGCAAGGGAGAAAAGGCAGCCAGGGGAATGTTAGGACGATGCAGACAGTGGGAGATAAAGAAGAATTTGGGGTCTGGTGCTTGGAGAGGGTAAATAGCCCAGTTGGAGAGGAAAAACAAAGGACTTGCCTATACCAAATAACTTAGTACACCTCGAGGAACATTTGAGAGAAATGTATGCGCTATATTGTCGCAATTTATTTTATAACTTACAGCAAAACATTTTAATGCAGCACAACATAAACTCTGCTTACACACACACACACACACACACACACACACACACACACACACACACACACACATACAGAATTAACGTGCATACAGCCACACACACACGTATATAAAAATACTTATAGCCTACAGTATGTGCACAAAGCTAAACGCATACACCTGTTC
>JAGKTI010031104.1:0-12220 GCA_018397915.1 Birgus latro
CCTCCATCATAGCCTCACATTTTTCTTTCCTTCCTCTCTCCCTCCCTTCCGTCCTCTTAAACTCCTCACTAACATCAACAAATTTTCAGCCTAACATAACTTGGACTGAAAAAATGCCACTCGTTATAAAAATCAGACCGAACATGCTTAACCCCTTCACTCAG
Organism: Birgus latro; assembly: GCA_018397915.1. NCBI lineage: Eukaryota > Metazoa > Arthropoda > Malacostraca > Decapoda > Coenobitidae > Birgus > Birgus latro. The sequence continues at coordinate 165 of JAGKTI010031104.1, forward strand.
ACAGCCTTACTCCAGGTGGCATAGGAGGCTGCGGAACACTAGGTTACTTCCTTACCAATTTGTCTTGATTTCTGCATACTGATATTCTCTCGTTAGCTATTTACATTGTTTTAATATTGACGCATTTTGCAAGAGTTACGTTCATGATATTATTAAAGAGCAATAGATAGAATAATTCACTGAGGAAGAGGTGTAAGGAGACCTCCGAAGCTAAGCAGAATACGGCCTCGAGATGTCTCCCCTCAGCTGAACAAAAATGTTCATCATAAACAATTAGTATATGGAAAAAGACGCTTTGATATTACAGGGGTTAATGTTGGTTGCCTCACGCTTCTTTACTACATGAATTTTCCCTTGAGCTTAGTAAAATCATTTAGAGAGAGCAGGAATCAGATTACATGCATATGTATGATGACCCTGAATGGTTTTATTTAAGTTGGTTCTAACCTCATTAGTGTGTTTGACTTGTATATAATTCCATCTGACGTTATAAAAAAGCAGATAATAAACAGGTGAGTTGTTCATAAAGGACCTAACATAAGTGAATTCTGTTTCTTCATAATTATAGGTCTCCCACAAGTTAAGTAAGACCTTCAGTACTGTGACATATTTGCCTTCGACAACGAACTGGAAAATGTGATGTCTTCGATGTCTTCATCGGTGCCTGTTTGTGTTAATATTATTGTGCACATAATATATCAAAATATTTTTATCGGTTTTTCAATGAAATCTGGTAGATGGGAGGGTAGTGGGTCAAGGAAGAGTTAATTAGATTTTGAAGTGGATTCAGATCCAAATGCAGGAATACAATACCTTTTAAATTTTATTTGCGTTGGTGGGGGTATGCATTCTATAAGATTGTGTAACAGGGCAGATTAAGACAGTCCAATTAATGAAATATGAGAAAACGTAACAGTACTCATCAGATAGGATAGGATATTACAACAGTAACTCTTACATTTTACTGGGGTGACGGAGGTATGCGCTTTTTGAGTCGTATTTTGTTCATACTTATATATATTTCTGGTAGCCTCATAATTTGTACTGTAGACAGCTTAGGAGAACTTTTCGTAATAAAGGAAATAGGCATGGCCTTCATCAATCCTCTTACTACTAGAAGTTTTAATTCAGATGAATAAAATCTTTTAGAGATGGCAAGAATAAAGGATAAAAATAACGTAATCGTTATGAGGGAATTAACTAACCCACTGCTAGCAAATAATACTAATACTAATACTAATAATAGCAATAATAATTATAATATTTTAATAGTAATAATAATAATATTTATACTCAGTACGATTGTTTTATGCACTGACCATTTCATCGGCGTTCAATGAGCTCTTTCCATGACATACGTACGAGTATATAATCCGGGTATAGTTCCCATACTAATCCATAATTTCCACTGTACATGACTCATACATCAGCGAGAGTCGTCTGTGGGCAGAGAACTATACCAAACCTTTCCCAATTTTAGAATATCAACCAACAGAGAGTGACTGTGGTCAAACTGCTGTGAGGAATCGTATGCTCTCTGAAAGAGCCCAAGTTCACTTGTCCATGGTCAGATGCTGCTTCATTTCGGAAGTCCAGTAGATGGAGAGGGAAAATGCATTACATTTTGAAACCCCTTAAATTGCAAGAAAGATGAAAGAAGGAAGAGAAGTGGAGTTTCGGGAAAACTAAGCCATACTTGTGTCAGAAAACATTTTCAGTGTTAATACTGCATACACTAAAGGCCGCATTCATTGTCACTTCGCTCCTCCTCCTCCTCCCCCTCTCTCCCCCTCTCCCCCCGTTATAAGTATGTTCTTGTTCCCTTTTCCAAAGTAACCTTTCATGGAAATATTGGCGACCGCTGAAAGCAATAAAATTACCATAGTCAGAAAAGGTACAATGGAATCCTAACCGAACTCCATCACTCTCCAAAGAAGCTTCCTATGTAATGCATACGATAATAAGAAACGCAACAATTCTCCTAAAAATTTGTTGTGTGTAGATAACTGGCCACTTGTTGGTTTTGGGTTAAAAGGAGGTTGTAAGTATTGGCATTGATAATTTTCGTATTGTCAAAAAAAATCGCTTTTAAAATATATGATTAGCCCGTGGAAATAGCTTTGATATAATACAGTTACCTGCTTCGATTTAAAAGTTAATTAGAAAATTAATTTAAAAAGCAGTTTCTCAGGCACTGAATCAGTTTCTCCTTATTAAAGACTAAATCGATGCATGCCATTGTTCAGCAAGCTCTTGACATAATGTCAAAGCTTGTTCGTATTATATTTATTAATTTTTAACGTGATTTGTGCTAATACTACGAAACGTTTCATTAACGAGACTCTAAGCTTCCTTATAGCTCAAAATTCGCAAATGGACAGTTCGCCATGGGAGGTGGAGCCAACAAAGTTGAGGACTTGAATGATGGAATATGGATGTGTACCCCTTTTCAGCTGGCATTTTCCTAATATTTCTCCTGCTTTTGTTGTTCCATATTCCTGTATCTGGATCCCTCTAAAACCAAGTTTTTGTGGTTAGTACGATGATGGTGATGATAATGATGGATTTCCGAATTATTTAAGGGTACACAAAAATATTCCCTTCCTCATCTTACGGTATCCCACGCAGTCTTCTTGACTTCCCTCTTTCGATTCCTTCCTCTGGACTTCCTTCCTTCTTACTTTACTTCCCTCTTTACGTAGTTTCCTCTCTCCTTCCTTACTTTCCTCTTTTTTTACTTCTTTTTTCTTACCTCCCTTCCTCATCCCACCTCCCACATCCATCTCTCCTAATCTCCGTCGCTCTTGGCCTCCATTCTTTCTGACATTCCTCTTTCCTCACATCCCTCTGGCGACACAAAATCCAGTGAAGGCACTGGTAGAGGCTGTTTCCACTCAGTTCTTGAGTAGGATGAAGCCTGATTATATTTCTGTCTTGCTTCATGCATATAATTTTTTCGTACTGGCAGCAGATGATTACATTCTTCCTATCACCAGTTTTAGTCATCCTTGAGAAGAAGGATGAGAAACTATTCATTGCTCCCAAGCACGGCTGGACTGTAAAAAACTTTCCTCTCTCTCTCTCTCTCTGTCTATCCTTCTCCATACCTTAGTCCCTACCTAGCTCACGTCCTCCCTGCCTCAGTTTCTACTTGTCTCACACTTTCCCAGTACATCACTCCCATCCTGGTTCTCTGTCATCACTTCCCCCTCTTTCTACCTCAGTCACTCTCTTCCAGCTTCACTCCTTCCATACATCATTTTCGCCCTGCTTTCCCCTCTTCCTCACTCACACACTGACTACCTAAGTCAGTTGCTATCTTTCTCTCACTCTCTCGCTACCCCAGTCCCTCCCTTCCTCTGTCCTTTCCCATCTCACTTCCTCGCTACCTCACTCTCTCCTTTTTTTCGTCTTTCCATACCTCAGTCCTTCTTTACCTCAATTTCTCTGTCTCCCTCACTCCCTCCCTGACTCACCTCTTTGCCTACCCCCTCCCTACCTTCACCCTTTCCTCCCAGCCTGCCTCACACACTCCCTGGCTCCTGCCTCTGTTTTCCCTCTCACTCCATCCCTGCCTCATTCCCTCCCCTCCCCCCTGCTTGACTACTCACTCAGTTGATGGTCTAACGTTTGCTTCCTCACTTTCACCTGTCTTACTCTCTCTCTTTCTACCTTCCCTCTGTGCCTTGCTACCTCACCCCGTCCCTCACTCCCTACTTCCCTGCCTGCTTCACATCCTGCTGTGCCTGGCTCCCCTGCACCGAAGCCCTCTTTGCATAAGTAACACTAAGCCCAGAAATTGGGGTGGCTTGGCAAAACACACCTGTTCTCTGGTACCACCTACTTGTCTACTTAACGCCAACATTTCCTTAACATTGTCTTTTTCTTTACCCCTCTCTTATCTCCAGACCTTGATTCATTCTCTCTCTCTCTCTCTCTCTCTCTCTCTCTCTCTCTCTCTCTCTCTCTCTCTCTCTCTCTCTCTCTCTCTCTCTCTCATTTTCCGTCTCCTTCTGCTTGTCGTTCTACCTCTGCTTCTTCATCTCTTCTTTTCTCTCCTCTTCCCTCCTCTTCCCTGTTTTCTTTGCTTTTTATTCTTCTGTTCCTGCTTGTCTTCTTCTCCATTCTTCTTTTCTCTTCTAAATTACAAGCCATAATAAGGAAGAAGCACACGAGACATTCCACTCCACAAACACCAGGCAAATAATCAGGTACTTGCAACTGTTAACCCACGTAAGGGTAGCGTGCAAGGGGTGGGCAGCAAACAAAGGGAAGAAAACGAAAGTAAAATGAAAATGAGGGAAGAAAGAAAAACTGTAAAGGTTGGGAGAGGTTAAGAAGAAAGAAACGCAAAAAACAAATAATAATAAACTTAATGGTACTGAAACTAGGGGAAGAAAATATATAACACTAGAGAACATGGGAAAATGTATTACAGAAAATGAAAAACGACGATGCAAATATGATAAGAAAAGCAGAAGAAAAAGGAAAGGAACGCTGGAGCAAAAAAAAAAAAAAAAAAGGAAAGAACACAAATATAAGGAAGGAAACTGCGACTGTTGGATAGAAGGCCAGACCAGGAATTAACAGGAGAGGTAATTGAACCCTTTAACTATACAAGAGTGAAGAAAGGAAGGGTGGACAGTAAGGGGCTAGCAATCTGTATATGACTAACAGAAAAAAGACTTGGTGGGTTATTAAAAGGAATAAAAAGTAACAGTATATATAGTCAACTTGCAGGGGTACCCGGTGTTGCCCATATAAAACTCTAAGACTGTCATTGCTTGAAATCTTGGATGGCCACTCCCTCTTTGGGATAAGACCCTCAGGGTCCCAGCTTACTCAGTGAATATATGTTCCTTCTTGGACCCATTTCCTCCTGAGACATATTACCCATGGACTATTTCTACCATGAGCTTATTCTCCCTTAACCCACCATCCCACCAACCCTATCAAACCCACCATCGCACCAACCCTATCAAACCCACCATCCCACCAACCCTATCAAACCCACCAATCCGTCCATTCATCAGACCCGAAGTAGCAAATAATGATATGGTTCTAGAAGTAATAAACTCAACGGTACTTGACTACAGTCTTTCCACCATATTGACGTAATTATTTCTGACAAATTCTAATCATGGACCACTTCACCAACTGTAATGTACACATTTAAATTCATGGTAAAAAAATAAATACAAGTGCTGGAGCTGTTTAGAGAGTTCTATTTGCATCCCCCTCAAATTCTATATAGGACAGACAAACAAACATATAGTTCCTTATATATATATATATATATATATACAGTATATCCTGAGGCGTCCCGTCGACGTATGGGTACGTCGCAACGTTTTGTCACAGCTAGACCCAACAACATACCTGTACGTCGCGCAATTGCAAGGTTCATAATTTGCAAAATTATCAAGTTTCACGGGTGATTTTTGGTAGGCATATGTGGGAGACCTTCCTCTATCTGCTGTGAAGTGGGGATACTGCCTGGCCCCACCTGATCCCCCCTCCCCCCTACACTCGGCAATTCACCTGTTAGCAGTGACCTTGGCCAGTAAAGACATGTTGCCCCACGGTCTATCCAATGACGAAATTCACGGTGAAAGTGATTCCTGAGGTAGAGGACAAAGAAATATAGAAGCTAGAGCAAGAAACAAACACAATTGATGAGGTGGTAATGTTGTAAAGGAAGGTGCCATATGTGGATGTGTTTGGTGACTGAACAATGCTTCTATTGCCTATATAATAGTGTGAAAACCAATATAGTCTTGTACTACACATTAATTTGTACCAAATAAATAAATAAATACGTAAATCAAAGTGGCTTGAATTAGTTTACCCTCCCATAGTTCGTTTTCTTTGAGGCCAGATACCCTGAGAGAGAACGAAAGGTAAGGCTGACTCATTACCTGTAGCACCATTCGTAGGCTCAGGAGGGCGATTTCTCTATGAAATTTCAATGTTTCTCACCAAAAGCAAAGGTTTGAGTAAAAAAAAAAAAAATGCCGAAATTCCTCAGGACTGGGGGGATCGGAGGTAGGAAATCGGTCCGAACTTGACGGGTTATAATATATATATATATATATAAGTAGCATTCCCTATAGGTACATCAAATGGGGAACGAGTTTGGCGTCCGTCAGTCTGGGGGCAGTTAGTCCAGTCAACATTCTTTTGTCCGCCAGGATCACCTCCCCTCCTGAAGCGGGAGGGGGAAGTGGCAGGGACGTCCATGATAGTAACCACTGCCCCCTAACAGGGGAAGTGGGAAGGAGACAAAAAGCCTGCAAGGGACAAACAACCCTGGGCAAAACACGTAAGTCTGAGACTGCCCTCTCAAACCACTCCAGAGAGACCCGACCATGTGCTCGCACCCCAGAGAGATCAGTGGAAGTAACATTCGTGGGCAGGAAGCAAAGACTGTCTCAGTATAACGAGACAAACACGTGCTTTACCAAGCTATGAGGGAGGGGAGGATTATAAGGAAGTAGCTAGCATAACGTCACCAGAAGGGTTAAAGAAAAAAAAAACGCCGGTAGGGCAGCCCTGAAAGCTAGAGGAGAGCTCAGAAATAAATGTCTACACTCCCGCAGTCATACATCAAAGTCCTGCTATTTGGTATATAGTGCATGTGTAATTCCCTAAGGTAACTTCTTGTGTAACATCAAGGGATGTGAAGACTAAGGTGTCGAAGAACGCATGTGTAAAGTATACGTTTGTCTCAAGCACAGGCTAACCATATGATGAAGTGTAACCATATTCCTTTAAGACAGAGACCACAGCTATATATCTGGAAAGTTACAGCTTTAAAGCTTTTTTGGTTTCTTCAAAATGTGTTGCAAAGAAAAAACAGCAGATCTGATTTTGGAACTTTCCACCAGGCTAAATGGCAAAATAATCAGCCAAAATTATTCGGCAGACACTTTTATTATTATTGGATATTCAACCAAATAGCTGTTTCTCAATTAATTTCTTAGATACTTAAGTCTGGAATATGCAGTTTTTATAAAATAATGAGTATATCACCAGCAAAAATAGTTCAAGGTCATTTATATTTGGAACAAGTACTTGGGTAACCCTAGGGTATCTTGATGTCATATCATCAAATTCGAAGAAAGAAACGTGCAAAATAACTAAATAAATAAATAACACTGACGGAAACAGTAAACTTTAGCTCAATAATACTGACGAAAACACGAAACTTTGCCATTTATATGGAGAAAATAATACTGACGAAAATAAGAAACTTTGCCATTTGTATGGCGAAGCATAATAATAATAATAATATGATGCTGATGATCACGATGATGGTCATGATGATGAGCATAATGATTATTGTTATCATTATTATTAATGGAGTTATGTTGTTCGCTAGAGCGTGTTCTTGTTTTACTTATTTCACTATCATCACATTTAGTTGTTTTTGTTGTTGCTTTGAGGAGACCTGAAAGAAAAACAAGGAAAGAAGATATATTGTATGAATCTCTGGCACACAATGGGGTCCCCGATAATGTGGTTGGTATGGATCCCCAGCCTCTCTGTTTACTATAGTGCACCTTTTGGCAGGGCAAGCGCCAGGCTACTTACAGGGAATCGCTTTTCAAGGGTTATTAATTTTCAGGTCACGTGATGAGGTTGGGGAGAGAGAGAGAGAGAGAGAGAGAGAGAGAGAGAGAACTGCAAGGAGTTACAATGATATATATTAAATGACTAATTCTAATTTTAAAGGTCTTACGTCCCATACTGATGTGTGCCAGGAATACGTGCTACTCTAATAAAGGCAGGAGAGTATGGTAAAGATGAAGACTCTCACCACCCACTTCTCTCACCTGCAGCAAGGGCACCGAAGAGGAAGTTCAAATAACCTGGAAAGTCCAGCCCAGAGTGGGAAGTTTGAGGAAAGGATAAATATTCAATTTTATTATTACAATAGCCCCAGCAAAACTTGTGTTATTCACCTTTAAACTGCTCTGTCAAGGAAATCCCAAATGCCTCTCTGATTGCCAGTTCCAGGTAGATCAAATCTTGTACAGGAAATTATGTATTATGGTGGAAATACAAGTAAAGCATCCAACCATGACTCCTGAGCAAGCCATTACTTAGGCTAAATATGCGGGTGTAGTTTTCAAATTTATAAAAGACATTGAAAACACAATTTACCAGTTTGTGTAAATACTAAGTTAAAAGAGAGAGAGAGAGAGAGAGAGAGAGAGAGAGAGAGAGAGAGAGAGAGAGAGAGACCCAGTATGTGGAAGCTTCTCTGGTACCCCATATGTTTGATGGAGCAATCAGTGAGGTGGTCCATGCTGGATCAAATCTCTTAAACCCTGAAATATCATATTACGGGAACGACAATAATAACTGCACAACATATTCCAAATGTGGCCATACACATGACTGACACAGATGGCGGACTTTTACCATGTTTCTGCAGTTAAACATTCCCTTTATAACCTAGAAGTCTCTGTGCCCTATTCTCTACTTTATTTTATTCTTTGAAGAACTTGTGATCATTACTACTTAGTACACTCAAATCTTTCTCCAAGTCTTTGTTACTGATTACATTTCCTAGCAAGGAGTAATGGCAGTTGGTTCATCGATTTGCATGACTGATGTGAATTGTCAAAGTTGAACAGCATTTACTACTGCTCAGATCTCTCCACTGTCTTAACCAAAGCAATTACAGTATGTAGTTTGTCAATCTTCTTGAGTGGAGAGGCATTACCTCCTACTTTGTGTCCCCCACAGTTTTGCAGTGTAGCTGATGATGTCAACATTTAGATCACTGACATAACTGCCTTGTGTCTACTTGGCCGGGTGCCACGGGGCCCCACAGAGTGCTCTGCTGGTAGACAGAGTTGCTCGGTGAGCAAGTTTTTCTCGCCTGCCGGGGCGGAGAGAGCAAAAGAATGAGGTGCATTGGTCGGCGCGCTCCCCTGTTTGTAAGCAAAGAAGACGGCAATCACTTCAGCTCTATAATTCAAGTGCTCCAACTGTGGACTTTTTTCTCTCCTATGAGGAGGTTGAACTTCACCAAATTCATTGTGTTAAGTAATGAAACATTAAAGATTCTTTGGGTATAGTGACTAGGTTTTAGTTTTGTTCGTAAAACTGCTATGAACGTGTTAGTGACGAAGCATCTATCTTTAAGCTAAGACGAATATACAGTAATGCCTCCCATCATCATCACGTATATAAGAATGGTTATTAATGTGTTAAATTGGAGTTTTGTTGACACTTGAGCATACAGATTTTATCAAATAAATTTCTTCAATCAGTGCTTGACCAGCAGCTTCCGCCATGGTGAATGTTTTGGTCGGTCAGCTGATCTGTGTCTACTTGGCCTAGCGTTTTTTTTTCGTTCGATCTGCAGCGCGCGGTATTGCCTAAGTAGACACAAGGCTGATTTAGTAACAATTCTACAGCTAAGCCCTGGGGCCCTTCATTTTTTACTGATGACCAGCTGCTGCCTGCTACTCTTTGGTGACAGCTTTCCATCCATCCAGATAGTTTTCTCAGAATCCCTAGTGCATGAGTTTTTGACAGCAACCTTAAAGAGGTACAGTCGTGTTCATGAGTCCTGATACACATGTAGTTGTCTTGTCTGTTGTTGTGTCCACCGTTGGTAGGATGTTGAACTATTTCACTTGCTAACCGACCAAATTATGTTCAGTGTATCAGGCAGTAAGCACTAGAGTTCCATATTCCAAAAGCAGTGAGCACTACAATAGACAACAAACCAGCTTGTGTATCGGGACTCATGAACGCGACTGTACTTTGTCAAACAAATTCCGGATGTACAAATAAAAAATGTCAGTTGACTCTCACTGGTCATATTTAGAGTGCGTATCGTGGAAGACTTCAGTGAAACTGGTCAAAACGAATAATGCCACCTAAAGCCATGTTATACGTTGTACAGTAACTTACTTGAATTTAATTAATGGTCTATAATCCTGTTTACAACTACTGTTGTCTCTTTAAATACTTTCCCTACCACAGATAAAAGGCTAGCTGGATGGTAATTTTTGCACAATGACGATTTCCTCCAATTTTGCAAGGGGGACTCACATTTGCTTCCATTTAGCCCAGTGGAAACTTTTCCAGAGGCTAACCATTTATAAATGATAGTACCACGGTGAGAAGGCCATTTGATCAAGTGATTCCCACTGAACTCGTAAGGGCAGTTCCTTAGGATCAGGAGAATATCAGGTTATCTTGCTGTCTAGCCTTAGGTGACTTCTGCCCGGGTGCACTGATTATTATCTAGTGGCACACCCTCATGCTTTGAGCCTGGCTTAGGGATGGAACCTCCAGCCACTCTAGTGAACAAGGATGAGAAATGAGAATTCAGGATGTATTCTATTTCAGATTCATTAAGAAGAAATGCTTGCATCTATCAATGGGCCAGTTTTTTCTATCCATTTTCTATTATCCATCTAATCACAGAACTTCTTGGGATTCTCCTGACACAAGGTTGGTATCTGGAGTTCCTTTTATCGATTATCCTGTTTGCAAATTACTTCCCCCTCCAGTCCAGGTAGATGCAGTCATCCTGGGCTGCAAGGTATCTTTGAACGTGTATTATGCTGCCCTTTTTTCATTAGTGGTTGCCACTGTCTCATGCAAGAACCATTATGGTTAGAAATGTGGTAGTCCAACTGCCTTCGAGGGCACAAATTTTGCTTGATGTGTCACAAAATAGTCTCTCAATGAGCGTCATTCACACGCTGCCCAATTTTCAGCCGCAGTAAACATATTACTTCCCTTGGATTATTGAAGTTTGTTCTCCTTAAGTCAGGTCTAGATTTTTGCCTCCACCGTAGGTAGACACGGGATGGTCGCATCCTCCTATGGCTCACCTATAATCAATCTGGATAAAGTGTCTTCCTCCTAATGGCTCACCTTCAATCAATATGGATAAAGCGCCTTTTTAGTAGTGAACATAAGATCTAACATACTTTTCCCTTTATAGGCTCAGTCACCTACTAGATCTATAAGGGTATTCAGCAAAGTAGATAAGCCTTCTTGATTCAGCTTTCCTTGTTTTATCTGTCCGGTTATGGTGACAGCTGAAGTTGCTGAGGATATGTTAAACTTTTCCCTTAAGTGCTTACTAACCTCACCATAAAATCAAGCATCTTCATAATCGATGATCATTGTGGTTGATGGTACAGACAAAAAGTACATAGCCATTCCCACAAAGAGGTCCACAACACATATCATCTGGTGTGATCTGACTTTGTAGCCACGGGATCAGGCAGTCCTAGATATACAGTGCTACTCCTTTCAGTTAGGGAATTCTCCAGGCAATCCCAGACATACAATGTTACTCCTTTCAGTTAGGGAATTCGCCAGTAAAGTCGCTCCCACTAACATGAACCCACATCTCTATAATATGCCCTTTGATCGTTAACAGAGCTTAAAGCCTGCTAACCTTGTTTCGAATTGATCTAACACAGATTATACTACCTCAGTGGTGTAACTCATGCATGATCAACACCCCTAGCCTAAAAAAGCTTCCTGACTGATTTGGATATCGTGTCTAGACTCGACGAAAATGGACACTGTTGTTTCCAGTGCAGCCACTTGAGATGTTTAGGCTGTTTTTTTGTTCTCCCTCTGCTTAACAGAGAAAGGGAGAGAGAGAGAGAGAGAGAGAATTACTGCAGTAGGCCAGTTGGCCATGCTAGGCAGCTCCCATAAGAGACACTACACTACTACAATAAGATAAGAATAGCATAGAAATAGATTCTCACCCATCTACCAAACCCTCAAGCCGAAACCGGCAGGAAAAAGCAAGGAGAGACAGATTTTTTTTTTTTTTATGCAACAAAGAAGGAACCAAAGGTCAGGAGCCCGCAAACCGTTCCTTCCAGAGAAAAAGAAAAAGAAAACAATACAAGAGAGCCAAATTCAAGGTCCGTTCATTTCGAGATGCCTGGACACACTGCGTTTGAAAGACTGGAGATCATAGGAAGTAGGAAATACAGACAGTGGGAGATAGTTCCAGAGTTGACCTGTTGCATAAATGAAGGACTGGGAGTAACAGT
>JAGKTI010031105.1:0-12220 GCA_018397915.1 Birgus latro
TAAACTCGTCAGGGGTGAGGTAGATGAAAGTAAACTCGTCAGGGGTGAGGTAGATTAAAATAATCTCGTCATGGGTGAGGTAGATTAAAATAAACTCGTCCGGGGTGAGGTAGATTAAACTCATCAGGGCTGAGGTAGATTAAACTCGTGAGGGGTGTGGTAGATTAGAATGAGTTATGGCTGTCAAGAGGGGGTTAAAGATACCCGAAATAACACTGATGGTCATATGGCTCACGGCTTGATTTCCTGGAACAAGATTGGAATGCTAGTGTAGTCTTGATGATGAGAGGGATAATTATTCTCTCTCTCTCTCTCTCTCTCTCTCTCTCTCTCTCACTTTATACAGTATCAGCGTACCATGCAGTCAGAACCAAATAATTCAACACAAGAAAGCACTGATTCCATTTTTGTACGTATTGATGTTCGTGTATTGAGATTAAGACTAGAGAGAGAGAGAGAGAGAGAGAAAGCCATATAGCCTTTCATAACTTCAACATGCAAGTCTGATTTAGATTCTACTTTTCACTCTTATAGCTACCAAACACTTCAAATTTGAGAGAATATTAGAATTAATAGTACATAAAATTTCGTGCTGATAAATACAGGGTGGTGGTAATGGTGGTGGTGGTTTGTGGTAGTGTTAATGGTGGTAGTGGAGGTAGTTGGTGGTGGTAGTAATAGTGATAATTCGTGGTGGTGGTAATAATAATGGTGGTAGTCGGTGGTGGTAGTGGTGGTAATGGTAGTAGTTCGTGGTGGTGGTGGTAATGGTGATAGTTGGTGGAGGTGATGGTAATGGTGGTAGTTCGTGGTGGTGGTAATGGTGATAGTTGGATTAGGTGATGGCAATGGTGGTAGTAATAGTGGTAGTTCGTGGCGGTGGTGGTAATGGTGGTGACAATGGTGATAGTTGGCGGAGTTGGTGGTAATGGTGGTAGTTTGCGGTGATGGTGATAGGCTAGTGGGTGGTGGTGATGGTAAAGGTGGTATTTGTATCGTAGATAATGGCAGTTTATACCTTGATAATGTTCGTAGTTGGTGGTGGTGGTTAATAGTGGTACTAATGGTGGTTCATAGATAATCTGTGTGTGTGTGTGTGTGGACAAAGATTAGAAAAACCAGAGGGGGGAAGGAATCCCGTTGGGGGTTACGATGGGGGGGGGGGGAGGAGGGGGGGGGGGAGGGGGGGAGGAGAGAGGGCGGTGAAGGAAGTCTTGCTTTTCTGAGAGGAGGAAGGGGTGAAGATGATGGAAGGACAGGGAGGGCAAAAGAAGAAGAATTTGGAAAAGGAAGGGGGGAGGAGGAAGAAAGGGTGTGAAGGAAAGTGGTGGAAACAGGCAAGTTAGCGGAGGGGGAGGGGGCCACTAGTTCGGGGAGGGAGGAGGATGGGAAACTTGCCGGGCGGCGGGCTGCTGGGCTCTGGTTTTGGTTAGTCTGGCTCAAACTTTGTTTTGTGAAGGCTGTCTGCACCTTTGGTAAGCGGTTATTCCTTTATCTCCCCTTATTTGCGTTTATGATGATTTTAGTTTGTATTGTAAACACTCGGTTTTTCTAAAGCTTTCTCAGTAATTGAAATCGTATTAGTTGATAACAGAAGGATAACAGCTGTGGAGTTAGGGGTAGGGTATGTGTGTGGGGTTTGGGGTCATTGTGTATCTAAGGTTTGGGGTGGAATTATTTTTCATTAAGTTTCTCGGTTTATTTTTCATGGAGTTTCTAGCATGATAATTTATAAGGATTTTATTTATTTATTTATTTTTATTTTTCTTCAGGAGTGTGAGCTGGGAAGAGGGCACCATGATGGCGAAGAACAGAATGACATGGAGGCGAATTAATTTGTGGCCACCTTTTCAAGTCATTTTGCAGATGAGGGTTTCCACCACCTCAGCTACCAGAACTACCTCTACCTGTACTAGCACAACCACATTATCACTTCACTGTTCTACTCTCATTGGAGGGGGCATTTAACTGGATACTAATTTGGTGAGTATGCTGTAGTTTTATTTTTCTTTTTATACCTTTAAGTGGATTTTCTTTAGGGGTGAGGTATATTGACTTTCATAAATAACTTCTAATAATTTATAATAGCAAGTCTTACCTAACAGTGATCTCTCGCTCCTTTTCATTTAATTTATGGCCAAGGGTAGTCAGATTGGGAGGGTATTTTGACTAGTAACCAAGGAGACATTAGTTAAGGTTTATCAAATTCCATGCAACTTCTGTGAAGATCGCTTGCTCCTTTCCAGTTAGTTGATGGCCAAGTGTAATGAGATTGGGGTAATTTTCAGTTGTTTCCCTATAAGTTGATTTTTTTTTTTTTTTTGAAGCTTTTGCATAGCTTATGGGCAGAAAGACTGTGGTGTAGCTCATCATTCATCCCAAACCAAACACTTCATTACTAGCCTCGTATTGTAGTATTAATGTAGTATTACAACTTAGCATTCAAGATGGAGATGTGGCAGTTTTAGGCAGAGTTAGAGTACAACCAGCGTAGTAACAAAGGACTTGTTCCTAGCTTATAACCAATGCTTGTCAGATTTCATGGAGCCACAGCCTCATATTTTACTTGAATATGATGCTATACTCCTTCAGTTTTAATTTGGCCTAACTGACAATTGCTCATGAATACAGAGCTGTAACAAAACTTAAAGAATGCCCTAATCTATTTTGGTCCCAATTTGCCATATCAGAGTTGTAAGAACAGATTAGCACTGGAATGTGGTGATGCTTGTCTTGAAGGGCTGTGGAAAAGAAAAACAACTATACCTTTGGCTAGTTGTACCACTGAATTGTGAAATTGGCCATATAAAACAAAATCCAGGACAGGTAAAGGTGTAAAGTTAAAGAACTAGTTTGTTTACTGTACAGTATTTCTACTATATGCAGTATATGCCTACTATAAATGTAAGTGATTTTTACTATATTTCTACAGTCTTTGAAGCAGTGTTCCTGTGATGGCCCTGGGTTTGTGTGAGTGTGAATGAAGTATCAAGATGTTCCTGTTCCAAAGAGGACAGCCTAAAGGTCTGGTTCAGGAGCAAAGGGAGACTGCCAGAAGAGCTCAAGTAGCAGAGGGTCCTCAGTTACTTGGAGAAAAGTGGTGGAGTTCTGTTCAGATAAGTTCAGTACTGCAGTACATTTGTTCTAACTAGATAACTTTCCTTAGTATTTTAAGCTCTGATTGTTGTAGGTGGGGGCGCTCACCATCCAATCACTCTGTAGTGCTGCTCTGGGTGTCAGCCCCCCTCCTTCCTTCTTTTTTTCCTTCCTCTTCTGTTTTTCTTTACCTCATTCATTCCTCGTCCTTCTGCCTACGGGTGAGTTTACACTCCCTCTTCCGTCTTTCTTTCCTCCATTCTTTCCCCTTCCTTCTGCCTGTGGGTGACTCTATACTGAGTGACAAGCCAAATGGTTTCCTGTACACCTGGAAACCATTTACTACGCTGGGTGGTAACCATATAACCAAATGATGGCACCTGGTTGTTTAGTGGGTAATTATGGAGCTCCAGTTGGATTGAGCCAGTGTAGGTTTATATCCTAGGGATGGTTGGGGTTTATTGCTCATGTTATACCACTCAGGGATGAGTGAGGCTGGTGACTTCTTAAATGTCAGAACCAGCGTGCCTAGCCCCGGGCTCCTACACTCCTCATGGGGCAATGTAGGATTGGATGATGGATGGATGGATTTAAATGGTCTTAAATAACAATTGATGGGCCTAGTGGAGTTTGGAATATATAAACTTGTATGGTTTTCTTTAAATATTGCCATGTTACTTGCTTTTTTTATTTGCTAGTCCGTTGCAGCACTTGAATCAGTAGGTGTTGTAAGAATGCACTAAAGCATAGTTAAATAGTACAGGAAGCTAGAGATGCAAGACTGTTGCTGAAATTTGTTGAAAGCTCAAAATAGTGTGTAGTAGTATAATGGTGAGGCTAACAGCCATATCCCTGGAAGTGATAGTTTTCATTTTTCATTCTTAATTTCTCAATTTAATTTAAAAGTGGAGATTTGTGGAACAGAAGTCAGATATGGCCTTATTACCCATTTGCTAAAGAAAATATCTTATAGGCTGGATGTTATCATTGAGGGTTGGCAGGAATGAATTAAAAATGACAGGATTCAATGGGTTAAGCCAGAATCAGCTTGAGACCCATGCATTTAAAAGGGACAACAGTATTGTAATGTAGAGATTATTCCTGATATTTCCAGATAATTTTTTTTCACCTTTACACCTTAGAACTGAAAGATAGACTTCATTTACCCTGTCACAGCAGGAGGTCCTCTCTGAGTTGTAAAATGTCTGTTGGTAGGAAGAATAAAACCTCATGTCATTGAATTTAATGAGTTAGAAGTATACCTCATTTTGAAGTTATCACTAAACCCATTTGAAATTTGAACCAATTGGATTGCAGACATATATTTTCCCTCCTGCAGTCCACCATCCTTAAGTGGATAGGGTAGTAGCTGAATGTTTGTATAATCAAGCAGTTGCGCAGGACACTTGTATCAGGGCCATCACATGTTTCTATAATCAGTCAGTTCCGCAGGGCACTTGTATCAGGGTCATCACATGGAATCAGCTGTTTTTTAAATGTAGGTTCATCAAAAACAAGTCTGTTTTCCCTCTGTCTGTGACTGAATAACTTTCCTTCTACCAGTGACTGTGAATAACTTTACTTCTACCACAGACTGTGAATAACTGTTTCCTGCTACCAGTGACTGTAACTGTTTCCTACTACCAGTGACTCTGAATAACTGTTTCCTGCTTCCAGTGACTATGAATAACCATTTCCTACTACCAGTGGCTATGAATGACTGTTTCCTACTACCAGTGACCATGAATAGCTGTTTCCTACTACCAGTGACTGTGAATAACTTTCCTACTACCAGTGACTGTGAATAACTGTTTCCTACAAGTGACTGTGAATAACAGATTCCTGCTACCAGTGACTATGAATAACTGTTTCCTTCTGCCAGTGACAATCTTTTAAAAGCAGTGTCCAGGCATTTTTCAGTGAATTGATCTTGAGTTTTAGTTTTTGCTTGGAAAACTGTTCTAGCTTTCTCGTGTAATCCAGACTTTAAAATACTGTCTCAAGGATTATTTCAATAGATAGATAAAAAGCACACAAGGAGTATGGTGGATTGTCTAGGTGTGTTTGCCTTAAAAGTTTGGCCATAATCGTTCTTGTCATTTAGTGGGTGTATTGGCTACTGTTATTTACTTTAGATGCCTGGTGGTCTAGTGGGTTAAGGTGGTCCAGCTGGTTGTGCATCAGAATGTTAGATCTTTTTGTGGTATGGAATTTAAACTTCTGATCTTGTGTTTAGATGATCCAGGTGGTGGGTGTTTGAATTTTAGTGTGTGTTTAATGTAGCTTAGTGTGTTTAGGTGCCTTGTGGTCTAAAGGGTTTGGGTGCCTGATGCCTCATCAGCTGCAGCTGTGTTTGTTTTGGGAGTGGTTCAGTTCCATCAGATGAAAACAAAGCAGCTAATGTCTTTGTATATTTGCAGGAGGCAAGATGACATCTGACAAGATGGTTGAAGATGGTATCAAGACAGCAAGATTAACCCATTTGTGTAGAGGAAAGTGCCATCTGTTTCAAGAAAATTGGTAATGTGTTAAAACTGCATTTATTATTATTATTAGTTAATTAATTACTTATTTAATTTTTGCTTTAACTTGGCCTAAAATTACCATGCTACTGTAGTTAGGGAGACGTACTTTGGCAAGAGTTAACCTTTGGTGTAAAATTAGTCTTTGAATCATGTTAAGCTGACAATATGACAATAGATTATGATTAGCGATGCTAGTCTAAAATTAGTGATGTTAGTCACAAAACAATCCTGTGGAAAAGATGTGGAGCCATTGCTTTTTTTTTTTTTTTTTTTTTTTTTACTGATCTAAGTGAAGTAAGCTACTAAAGAACAAATCCTGGCCAAGTTAAAGTGAAAGAACTGTAGTTGAGTACAGTATACAGAAAGTCCTCGTTTATGTGCCAGTCTTGAAGTGGTGTTAAAAATAAGTGAAAGAACTATAGTTGTATATACAGTGTCTTTGTTTCCATTCTTTAAAAACCCAAGTAGTTTATTCATTTTGTTCCCATGCTCGTGTATATGCTAGTCATGTAAAAGTGCTGAATTTTGTCCTCAGGCTTAACTGAACATGAACATGGTGGTTTACAGGCTGAATTTGCCCTTCACTTGAAGTCCACCATTATCCTTTAGGAGGACAGGGAGGTATATGACTAGTAACCAAGGAAACTCATGAAGGCAACCCTCTCCAGTGGCTATGAAGTGGGTTAATATGACTAGTACCCAAGGAGACTTCTATAGTCCACCATTATCCCTACAGAGGAGAGGGAGGGAACTGAGGGACGTTTTGTTTAATGGGATTTGAAATGTAGAACTAGTTGATCAGTCCCAGTCTGTTTGGCCAAGCACACTCATCAACCACAGGGAAGCAACAGCCCCTAGCAGAGTCACTCCACATAGTGAACTGATGTTCCCTTGTGGCTGACAGCACCCTGCAACAATGAGGTGTAGGGAAGAGAGTGGAGGTTTGGTTCCTGGATGGATGCATCAATTGAGTCTCTCTACCCAGTTAACATGGGCACCATAGCAGGCTGCATATCACCCCTTTATCTGGTTATATGGTTACCACCCAGCATTGTAAATGGTTTCCTGGGTTGCAGGAAGTCATTACGCTTGTCACTTAGTGTAGTACCACATGTTAAAAGAGATAAAAAAAATGACAGGAAGGAAAGGGAGAGGTAGGAAGAGAGGAGGGGAGGCACGCAAACAGAATGTAAAGGTGAAGGAAGAAGTAGGCAACACTACATCAAGTGATTGCATGATGATTGCCACACCTACCACTTAAGGGACTAGTAAGCAATGAGACATGAAAGCAAGTCTCCTGTGCCTGTAAAGTCATATTGCTATACCACATTGATATGACAAGTAACCAAGCAGACTGCCACCTCATGAAGGCAATCTTCTTTATTGCTTATAGAAGTTTCATTATTATAGCATGTTTTCAAACCTGACAGATCCCTATTCCTTTTTGTCTCAGTTGATGGCATTGTGTACTCAGATTGGAGGCTTGATATAAATATTAAAAAAAAACATACAGGGCTATTGGCAGTACTATCAAAGCAGAGGGTGTGTGGCCATGTGTGGTTTGCTCCAAGGGTATGGGAAGTAACAGCAACTTGTGCAGTATTTGTGATAAGTGGGTGTGTAAGAGATGTAGTGGTATTAGAGGTAGACTGTAAAAATGCTGATTTGGCATGTGCAGTGTGTTGAGAGCATCTGGAGAGTGTCATGCACGAAAGGATTGATCTTGCTGGTGAGTCTGAGAGCTGTTGCTTCCTGACGTTGAGAGAACTTTCCCTCAGTGTTAAGTGCTGAGGGAATGTATGTGGCATGTGTCAGGACGGTAATGGTGTATGGTGGAAAGACCCAGTTAGTGAAGGAAGAGGATATTAGTAGGCTCAGACATACAGAAATGACAGTGATTAAATCTGTGTTTAGTTCATCTTTGAATGACAGGCCTTGAGGGGGGTGGGGGGGTGTTAGGATTGCGAGGGAGGAGTTGAGAGGAAGGACGGGTGTTGAATGTACGGTATTGGTGTTTTGATGAGGAGGGGTAGATTGAGATGATTTGGGCATATGAAGAGGATGGAGGTTGGAGGTGTGAACGTTGAGGGTAGAGTTGAGAGGAAGGATGGGACTTGATTGTATTGTTGTGATTAGGAGGGGTAGGTTGAAATGGATTGGGCATGTGGAGAGGATGGAAGATGACAACTAGGTGTGAAGGTTGAGAGGCATGAATGTTGAGGGTAGAGTTTTGAGAGACGGGGGGGGGGGAAACTTGGGATGAAGTCATAGTGAGACCTCAGGGATAAGGAACTGAACAGGGAGACTGGCAGAGATTGAGTACCTTGGAAAGTTGCCATTAGTTGATCGAGGCCAATGCATGCAATCATGTTGGAGCTTTTTTTAAGTGATACGATACTAAATGAAGTAACCAAGGGGACTAATTCTTACTGCATAACTTAGGTTCATCAAACAATGCAATCCCTTCCCCACCTTCTTCCCCCCCCCACAGTTGTCAGTTGAAAAGTGTACTTATAAAGCTGAAACAGGTTACAAAACTTTCATTACCAGTTGTATGGAGGGAATACTGTAAGTTTAGGCCATCCCTGTGACTGTAAATGAGGACATCTGTATATGCACTGTATATGTAATTGTGGATGTGGGAGCATCTCTCTTGGCCATTCAGTAAGACTTTTTGATTTTTCGGCAGTTCTGCACTCATGTAGATATTTTATATTGCAGCTTTCATGATCCCATATCCATTAATTATACTGTATATTTACCTTGTATGTGCTGACCATAAAATATGTTTATTCCAATAAATGATTGTTATATATAAATGTTTTAATGATATCTGGTGGAGTACACTATATTTTTGGCTTTAAGGCTTTTGTAATATGATAAACAGCTTGATTTGATAAGGCAGTTGTAGAATTTGATGTTTTGGAGGTAGTAAAATAAATCGGATTCTTTAAAATCTTACGTCATTTGTTTTGCCAATGAGCGAAGTATTTTTGTAACTCTATCAGAATGCTAAACACGTAACCCAAGAACTGCAGGGGGGGGAAATGCTTCCAGTGCAGAAAAAAAATGATTTGAAACTTTCTCAAGATTTGCATAGTGGCACATGATGGAGCGTGTCAGTTTTTATTCCCTCTGACAACAGCAGTTATCTTTATCTCGTTTCTATCGCTACATCAGTGGTCACTGCTCCTCTGAACTGTCTACTTGCATCCCTCCACCACTACGGCGGGTGCATAGCACCCACCTAGCAGCAAACTCTCGTATATTTTTTGAGTGTCTAATGCAAGAGTTAACCATTACTCCCAGCCCTTCATGTATGAACAGTTGAACTATGGAACTGCCTCCCTCTTCATTTCCTACTGTCTGAGACCCTCCAGTCTTTTAAATGCTTTGTCCAGGCATTTAAAAAATAATGGATATTTGTTTCATAGCTTTTTATTTTTTGTTGGAGGTAAAAATCTTTCAGCATTTCTAGCATTTGGTTTCTTCTTCCGTGCAAAAAAATTTTTTTAATTTAAATTGTTGTGAGACTAACGTTACCCAAAAATTAGCTGCTAAAGTGTTCATCCGTCTTGTTGGACTTGATCGAAGACCAGTTGCATGGGTATGAAATGGCTGGATAGGCCAGGAACAGCATACTGATTTTATATATAGTTTATTAGTTGCCCACTTGTACCATACCATGAGTGATAAATTTAATCTTCTGCATCTTCTGCCCATCTCTGTTAAGATGCATGTCTCTTTATTATATGACCAAGAAATTAATAAGGGGTGTGAATTGTAGGAGGCTGTTCATAAGAGCAAAGGGTACCCCCCCCCTTTTTATTTTTTTCTCCAGGGAACAAAGTTTTAAAAAGTCTTAAAGGCAAGATGTTACTTCATAACTTGTAAAATATATAACTTGTGGCCTCATTTATTATCACTGGAGTGAAGGTGTTTTGTTAAGGAAGACGTGTTTTTGGTAGATACATTATGCCTGCATTCCATATCTTAGTCTAGTCAGAAGTAGGTCATTCTGGGGTCTTTTGCTTCAAAAACTAGAAATGGAAGACCAAGGATATAGAGAGACTGGAATGGAGATGATAGAGAGAGAGAGAGAATAAACTAGGAGTGTGTGTGTGTGTGAGTGAGGTGCAGGGGAAGACTAAGGATGAGATGGAGGTATGTAGTAGAGGTATAGGAGAGAGGATGGTGTAAGCTGGGGGGGATGGAGAGAGTGTGAGTGAAGTGAGAGAGGAGGCAGGGGGAGACTGAGGGATGGAGTGGAAAGAGATATGAGGGGGGGTGTAATTTGGGGGAATGGAGAGGAGGAGAGTTTATGATTGAGGTGGAGGGGGGGGGGGGGGGGGGTAAGAGGGGGGGGGAGGGGGGGGGGAGGAGGATGAGATGGAGGGATGTAGTGGGGAGGTATATGAGAAAGGTGGGTGTAAGTTGGAGGAAGGGCAGCAAAATGGCAAGGGACAGGGAGGCAATTTGTACCCCTACAGGATTAGTGAATGTAGCTATAGGTAGAGATAGACAGCTTGTCCATACCTTCACATTTTCGGTTATAGTAATATGGCCTTGAGTTACATATTTGTAAAGCTTTGTTTCCTAAGTTTATACTCTGAACACTGAACTTGGCCTTAAATTTTAACCTTTCCAGCCTGAATTATGGGTTGTAATAGTCTGAAAACATTATGCTGGTCACAAACTGTGAAAAGGATTTTGTGTAATAGCATTCTTTCTATGCCCTAAGTTGTGACAGCTGGGAAAAAATGAAAAACTGGGCCAATTTACAGAGTATAAAATTGTTAGGTTCAGTTCAATGTGTTTGTTGATGGATATTTAACATGCATCACAACCAGTGCATGTTAGTACCTTTGAACCCCTTCAGTAATGTGATGTCTTTTCCCAATTTATTGTTGGTACATTCCATATTTTATTAAGGTTTATTCTTACTGCTGCCACAAATTTATTCAGGTGAAGAAGGAAGTCTTGCACCAACCCTGCCCTCCATCTTTCCTATACCCAGCTGTGCCCTACCATATCTGCCTTACCCCTTCAGTATGTCATCCCCTTAAGCTGAGTAAAATGTTGTGGTGTCAGCAAGCATAAAATGTCCTTGTACTGAAGAGGTTAATTGTCCCCACTCAGTCCTTTTCTATGCCATTTTGACCAGTGTGTTTTTTGTGTTGAATAACATGCATTAATGCAAACACAGGCTGCATGGTTGCATAGTGTTTAGCAATGCATGTTAATACAGCCCTTCTCATCCTTTGTTGATTGTCATGTTTACTTGTATAGCTCTTGGAAGCATCTTAGGGAAGGGCGCTGAACCAACAATAAACTGAGAAAAGACATCAGGGTACTGAAGGGGTTCAATGATACGAACATGCACTGCTTGGGATGCCCGTCTTTTAAGAGTTATGCTGAGTAAAATCGTGTGGTGTCAGCAAGCATAAAATGTCCCTACTTAGTCCTTTGCTATGCTATTTTGACTTGTGTGTTGATCTTTAACATGCATTGCCAACACAAGGTGCACAATGTGTTTAGCAATGCATGTTAACAAAGCCCTTCTCATCCTTTGTTGCTTGCCATGTTTCTCTGTGTAGCTCTGCCTGGCTTATAGCTGGGTAGAGCAATACGAGGCATGGCAGATACAAAGTGATGAGCAGGGCACACTCCTGGAAGCATCTTGGGGGCCAGCGCCGAACCTATCTCGATAAATGGGCCACGAAAATACGGACTGGCAACCTTCACACCTTGGGGTTACCAGTCCTTATTTCTCTGGCCCATTTATCGAGATAGTTTATTTTTTGACCTGCCACTCTTGTGTATATCTAGTGGAAATAAAACCAATGTATTATTACAATGTCTTTATTATATACCTTTTCTTTACATATATATTTTTACATACATATATATATTAAAATGTGGACTTTGAAAAAATATCAGAGAATAATACCAAGACATATATGAATAGTACAAAGGAGACATCACTTCGTACTATTCATTTATGTCTTGATATTATTCACTTTGATATTTTTTCAAAGTCCACATTTTTACACATAACATGGAGAAATTGCCTTGTACTAATAGATTATATATATATATATATACATTTACACATGTAGAGAAGCTGATTGATGAAAAATGTTTGGACTTAGGTATCTCAGAGGCATGGCAGGGCAAGAGTAGCAGGACAGGTCACAAGGCAAGAATAACCAAACACAGCAGAGATGACAGGGCAGGACAGAACCAGGCAATAACAGCAGAATGCAGCAGAGATAGCTGGACAGGACAGAGCAAGGCAAGAACAGAACACAGCAGAGATGGCAGGGCAGGGCAAAGTAAGTACGCAACAGTGTATGACTGGGTACAGCCTGGGTGCAGGGGAAGTAAGAGATGGCAGGACTAGGTTGGCAGGACAGTGATGGAAGGACAGGAGAGGAACAGCAAGGCATAGTAAGGGTGCAGGGGAGGGGAGGACAATGCATGAGTGCAGGGCATATAAGAGATGGCAAGGTGGGGAGGACAATTCAAGGGTGCAGGGTAGATAAGTGATGGCAGGAACAGCCAGGGACACCTGGCAGGGTATAGCAAGGAGTAGTGGT